>APFE030152940.1:0-15984 GCA_000404065.3 Pinus taeda
CAAATCTTCCCACTGGTATCACAACCCAGCTTAGGGAAATTGTTTTGCAGCCCCTTGCTGCCCTTTCTTTTCCCTTTTGGAAAAAAGTTGTGGCAACTGTTTGTAACTGTTCCAGGAGTTGTTATAACTATTTTGTATTTAGTATTTTCCTTAATTAACCCTCTTTAATTTCTTTAAAAAATTCCATCCTTAACTTCTTTAACAACATGTTAAGTGAATTTAAAAGTTTCGAAGTTCTGCATAACTTGGTAAAAATAAAATTAAATATGATGCAACAGAAGGGTGTTAGAGCTCTCCCCCCTTATGAGGAACACCATCCTTGGTGTTCTTATAAGAAAATAATGCCGGATAGGCCTGCAACATGATCTCCTCCTCTTCCCAAGTGGTCTCCTCTAGACCAAAGTGCCTCCATTGCACTTTATCCTGGGGGATGGTTCGCTTCTGTAAGGCGATTTCTCTCTAATCTAGAATATGAAGAGGCTCTCCCAAGAACTCTCCCTTGGGCTTAACCTGCACAAATCATAATTGATAGTTATAATTGCGTCAAACAACAATTTTGACTTCACATATTCATTTGTTCCTATTACCTGTATGTTTTCCCAATTAATTTTATGGTGAGGGTTGTATACATATTTTTTTAGCAAGGATACATAGAAGACATTGTGAACCTGGATGTGGCCTAGAAGTGGTGATTTATATGCCACTGGTCCAATTCGTTCCAAGATTTGGAATGGTCGACAATACCACGGTGCCAGTTTGGCACATCCCTTCCACTGTAGAGTGATTTTCTGGGGTTTAAATTTTAAGTATACATGATCTCGTATCTAGAATTCTTTATGAGTCCTCTTTTTATCCACATAAACCATTTTCCTATCTTGTGCGGCCTTTAAGTTCTAGTGAACCTGTTTCACTATGGCCTCCATTTCAGCTAAGATATCCGGACCCAGTGCCAACTTATTAATTGGGTTATTCTAGTCAGTGGGTACCTGAAACTTCCTTCCATATAGTACCTCAAAAGGGCTCATTCCCAATGACCCATGATGGCCATTGTTATACACGAACTCTACTAAATGGAGGTAATCCTCCCACTTATGGGGTTTCTACATAATGAATATTCTTATCATATCTTTGAGGACTTTGTTTACTCATTCCATTTGGCCATCTATTTGTGAATGGTAAGTGGTACTGAATTGAATCTGAGTACCCAACCCAGCAAAAAGGGTTTTCCAAGAAGTAGATGTGAATTTTACATCTCTATTGGAAAATCAAAACTTAGGGTATCCCATGTAATCGAAATATTTCCTTCATGAATATATTTGTTATCTCTACTGTCTTGTAGGTGGATTTCATCGGTATAAAATGGGTTGTTTTACTCAGCTTATCTACTACCACCATAATTGAATCATGTTGCTTTCTAGTGCAAGGTAATCTTGTAATAAAATCTAAAGTAATTGTATCCCATTTCCATTCAGTAATGGGTAATGGATCTGATATCAACAACATTTTTTGGGTTGTCCATTGCATTATTGTTTTTATCTTCTCTGGGTCAACTGCTATGCCCCCAGCTAATATAACATGACCCAAATACTGAATTTTATCTTTGTAAAAATCTCACTTGCTATATTTAGCGTATAGATGAATATCTCACAAAATTTGCAACATGATTTTTAAGTTTTGTTCGTGTTCCTCTTGATTTTTTGAATAAATTAATATATCATCTATAAAAATTAGCACAAATTTATCTAGGAAAGGTTAAAATATATTGTGCATCAGGCTCATAAAAGTAGCAAGGGGCATTTGTAAGACCAAAAGGCAGTACTACGAACTCGTAATGGCCATAGAAAGTTTGGAAGGTAGTCTTACAGATGTCCTCGTCCTTTATTCAGATTTCATGATAACTGGATCTTAAATTGATCTTAGAGAATACGCTGCCCCCTGCACTTGGTCAAATAAATCATCAATATGAGGTAAAGGATATCTATTTTTGATGGTGAGTTTGTTTAGCTAACGATAATCAATGCACAACCTTAAAGTCCCATCCTTCTTCCGAACAAATAGTACCGGGTCTCCCCATGGTGATACACTGGGATGAATGTACCCTTTGTCTAGAAGCTCTTGTAACTATATTTTGAGTTCCATTAACTCAGGGATGCTCATGTACAAAGGGGCTTTTGAAACCGGAGCTACTCTAGGTATGAGTTCGATAGTAAAATTGATGTCACGTCTAGGGGGCAACTCGGGAAAAGTTTCTGGGAATACATCCACGAATTCTTGGATTACAGGGATATTTTCTAAAGAAGTCATCTTGTTTCTATCATTAGAGTATCCTACCTGAATAGTGTAAATCTGATAGCCTTTTCTAATGCATTTCCCCAGCTAGTTAGCAGTGATGTGGTGTAACTTCATGCTTTTCTGGATTCCTTGAATTTATTTTCTTTGCCCCAATTCGTTAAGGTAGTTCAAAATTTTCATTTTACAATCCACTAAGGACCAACGTCCTTCTAACCAGTCCATTCCTATCAGTACATCGTAGGAACCTAGGGGTAATATATTTAGATCAACATGAATGTGCTGCCCAGAAACTATGATAGGATAGTTTTCTGATTTGGCAGACACCTTCCTCTTAGTTCTGGTGGCTAGTTGTACTAGCCATGATTTCTTAAATTTTCTACTAGGTGGCTGACATTTGTTTACCACCTTGGGGCTAATATAACTCAGGCTAGCAATTGGATCAAATTAATGCGTTGCGGAAGTCCAAAAATGGACTCTTGGATCAAAAGATATGGTCTACTGATGTTCAAGGATTGAAGCTTTAGGAAGGAATATCGAAGGTTTGATATATCAGAGATTACATATCATGGGTCTAGAGATATCAGCGATCGCAACATCATAGTATTAGCCATATTGACAATCACAACATCAGAGCATCAACCATATTGGTGATTGCAACATCAGAGCATCAAGCATATCGGTGATCGCAACATCAGAGCATCAGGCATATTAGAGGTCAATCATATCAACACATTGCATATCGAAGGTCCTAAATATCGGAGCATTGATACATCTGAAGGTCAGTGAATCGAAGAATCAAAACATCTTAAGGTGACAACCTTTAAAAAGTTGGAATATGCATAATGTGCCGATAGTGTTAAAAATTGCCAGGAACACTAACAAAGGATTAACAAAGGATTTCACCACAAAACCAAAGGTGGGTGGGCCCTTTTCTCTCTCCTCTAGTAGGACACGTGGTGGAATATGATTGGTCTCAAAAATTTGTAGTTGCATCTCACATCAGTATGATGTAGCGGTATGGAAGGAAACATGGCAGCCAATTTTGGCGTTCTGAGGGGGCCTAAGGGGACAAATCTGGGTGACATGTCACCACTCATGAGGTGCCACATTGAGCGATGACATCATATCAGAGGTCAACATATTGGAGGTCAAGGATGTCAGAACTTTGTAACACTTGATACTTGAAAAAGTTGTGATATTGGGTTGGCACCACGATCACAAAGACTTAGAGAACCAAGGGCGATGAGCAGTTAACGAAGGAAAAATAACCCTCAGAAGGAACAAAAATTCTCTAGAAACTCAAGGCTAAGCGGCATGTCATGACCCTTGGTCTTATGGTGAATTATGAGGGAAGGGCTAAGCATAAGGAGCTCATCATATCAGAGGTCGAAAATCATAGGATTAGAATAGTACACGACTGTGAAAATTGCGATATGGAATTTCTACGATAAGAGTGGTACAAAGAGTTAAAGGTGTATGGGTTAGTAGTTGCAAGATTGAATGTGGGGAAAGAGGATTTCGTCTTAGGAGTAATGGTTATTGTGAAAGATCACTAGGTCAAGGTAGCAAGGACCATGATCCACAAGAAAGAGTGTTGGGTCTGCCTTGATGTGATAAAAGCCATCTTTGTGCTTCAACGCATGTCTTCAATGAGTAAATGGAGGTATGGGACTCAACAAGCAGTGTGAAGGTCAACCAAGAATTAATTTCTTAGCATGGAGCTCCACATAGTTAGGCAATGACTGACTACTGGGTCAATCTATGTTTCTTCATTGTGTTAAGCAATAGATGGTTGATCACTCCCAGCTGCAAAGAGTGGGGAACTCAAGCAGTTAAGGCAAAAGCGACAGGTGAACCAACCGAACAACTAAAGAGGAAGATCATGGGAAATACATGGCTTGATTAGAGGCCATCAAAAGAATGGTAGGGAGATATTTTCCTTAACCATAATTTAGTTTTATTTATTTATTTTGTAGCTGTTGTCTAAAGCTCCCCCTCTCCTTATAAATAGAGGGAAGAAACACTTAAACAAGGTTCTTAATTTTTGCATTCTATAGGCCTGAATTCTTCTTTTACATGTTCTGAGCTCTGTTTTCAAAGAGATTGGTTCCACTTTGGTTCAGTTGGTTTTTTCATAAGGTGCTCGAAAATATATAATTGTTAAATGTAATGGACTGGTGATTTGGACACCATCTTCAAAGATTAATGAAGATGCTTGGTTGATTCCAATCATAGCAATGCGCAATATGTTTCCCCTTTGCATATCATTTCACGTATCTCTTTCCTCTCCTAAAATTGTGTTATGAAGTTATCGATTTCACTCTCTCATGGTTTTATATATGATGCTAAGTAGCGAGAAGTACCGGTGTAAACACATATTTACTTGTGTTATTTGATAGCTTACAATACCTGTGTAATCACATATTTACTTGCGTTATTTGATAGCCTACAATACCTATATGTAAGCATAGATTTACTTATGCTATTTAGTGAAAAATGTATTGATGGGGCATAGAACTTGAGACATTAATTAACTCTCCACTTTTTGTGCATTTTTGCCTCCTCACTCTTCTAGATTTCTACTGGAGATTTTTGCTTAGGATTCTATGTTATGTCCATCCCTCTGCATTGATTTCCCTCCTTTCCTTCCTCCTCTTCATCTATACTACAATAACAATGTTAAATCATGTATTGTTGTGTATCAGCCACCAGAACCCACACATTTCTCTTTCAGATTAGCCATATCTACCAATGTTTATTTTGATCTATCTATTTTCTTGAGTTTACCTTGGCGAAGGGCTATTGAACAAATTGCATGACATATGGATTGTAGCAGAAAGAAACTGTGTGACAGGAGATAGAAAAAGCTACAACACCATAATTCAACATTGTTAATGACTTTGCATTCAAACATGGTAATAGAAAATAACTAATATGTGTTACAATAAGAATAGTAGAAGAAAATAGTTTCAAATTGATCGCAATGAAGATTGTTTGTAATTTATTATATTCTTATTATTCACATTTTCTATCGTTCAACATTGTTATGTTGTCACTTTGCACTTAAAAATTTGATTTCATCATTTTTCATCATTCATATTACTAACATTCTCTCTCATTTTAACAAACTAAGACTAAGGAAAGTTAAAGTTAGATTGACCAAATTAATATTAGACATATTTAGCATATTTAAAATGATCGAGATAATTATATGTTTAATAATTTTTGTATGACTACACATGACTGAAACCAGCCTAGATCCATCTCAACCCTTGATCTATCAAGCACCAAGAGGGTCAAATCTCTCAAGGTGCAAACCTTTCCTTAGGTTTTGCACTCAAAAAAGAGGTTTGCACGTCGAGAGATTTGATCCTTCTCCACGCTTCGTACATTCGGGGTTAAGATGGATCTAGATTGGTTGTATTGTTTTCTTAATGATTTCAAATGAACTTAGTGAAGAAAAGTAAAGGGATGTTTTTGGATATTTATAAATTACATTATTTATGTAAATTAACAAAATTTATTTATTTAATATAAAATTGATTGAATTAGTTAAATCATAAATAAAATTAATTAATAACAATTATGTTAATTTTTGGGTTATTTTTCATTAAGATAAGTGTGTTAGTGTTTTTTTTCTTTAATTTGTTGAAGCTTTTGGTTAGGGATAAGAAATTTTCAACATTAATCATTGAATCAAGATTATTGTCTCAGTGTGGGATGGTCTAGGCATGAGCATCATGATCTTAAGTATTTAAAGACATTGACTTAATGAAGTAAATTTTGACATACAACACTAAATTTTAAATATCAAATAAAAAATAAATGCTTATTTTAACTCATATAAAATTATTGACATACAAAGTAAAACATCAAGGGTGGTCTAGGCATGAGCATCATGATCTTAAATATTTAAAGATATTGACTTAATGAAGTAAATTTTGACATACAACGCTAAATTTTAAATATCAAATAAAAAATAAATGCTTATTTTAACACATATAAAATTCTTGACATACAAAGTAAAACATCAAATTTACCTCTACTTGAGAAAATTTTGACATACAATATTAAATTTTAAATATCAAATAAAAAATAAATACTTATTTTAACCCATACAAAATTCTCGACATACAAAGTAAAAACATCAAATTTACCTCTATTTAACACCCAACCAACCTATTTGAAATCCATTATTTTAAGCACAATATGAATATATAATAATATATATATATATAATTAATTACTTAAAGCTATGGAAATGCAATTCTTCCTGTATTAATGAGGTGTCATAATATATGGCATTAATATGGGAGACAATGAATATCACTTAATGTAACTTTGACATGTGAGGAGGTTATCAACAAACATACAACCATTGGATATTTATTCCGATTTGAAATATTATATGTAAAATGAATTGGATGTTTATTCCGATTTGAAATATTATATGTAAGATGAATAGTTCAAATTTCAATGGTGGATTTTTTTTATTTTCTTTTAATGTCAATTTGACATGCTTTTTCCTATATATACACATAAATTAGAATTGAAATCCCTAACAAGCCATGTCAAAGATGTTATTCAATCCCAACCATGTGATTAGGTTCTTAATGACCGTTTTTTTTGAAGTATGGTTTTAGTGTATACACAAAGATTTAAAACATAAAGAAAGTATAAGGGAATTAAATAATCTATTTATGGAAACGAGTAATGCTTCATCATGGATTTTTTATTTTTTAATGCTCAGTAATTTAATGATTATTGATATACACATTTTGTTTTAAATGTAGCTCTACTCATCATTTTTTGCATGATTTTTCATCATTAACAAGGTCCAGTAAATTTTGGTGGTTTTTGTGTGTTTATAAAAGTTTTCAAAAGCTATAATTTTGTGTTGATCATGGATTTCATCGACATGTATTTTTTTCCCAAGGAAATATAATAGATGCTCTCGCACATTAGTAAATAACATCTTTAGTAAACTTGATCATGGATTTCATTAACAAGTATTTTTTTCCAAAAAAATGTAACAGATGCTCCCGCACATTAGTAAATAACATGTCTAGTAAACTTGTTTGCATATACGAGTATACCTCACTCATAAAGATTCAAATCGAACACCTGCCTACAAAATACTAGACAAATACCCACTAACGTAATTGATCTAATCCATTGACATTAAGATACTTGCATGGTTTTTTCTTAAACACATTGTGTTGTTTAGTCATTAATAAGAAAATTTCAAACAATAACATTAAATATAATCATTAAAAGAAGAGTAATATTAATTTTAATGTGTTACACAACAATTATAGATATGTAATATGAGAGAAAATATTTCAACTCTAGTTAAAATTAACAATCTGTTTAAAACTTTGTGTTAATTGTGATGATTATTTAAATCTTTAAAATTGATAAAAAGAAAATAACAGTTAACATTAATTTTAAATGTCAAAATTAAATATGATGCTAATTTTAAATCACGATACACAAAGTAAAACATCATATTTAAACTCTACGCGAAACCAATCAACCTCTCTAAAACCATTATATTAACATGTCATAATAAATTTATATAAATTATAATTTTAAATATTATAAATTTTATTTAAAAATGGAGATTTTTTATGTACTTAATATATCATAAAATATGTCCTTGTCTATAATGAGAATTTTGGAAGCCTTTCCGGTGGGTTTTTCAGGTCAATATCCGGCAGCAATTTATTGGAATCGCAAGTTTGATAGCTAGTTTTTGCACAATCAAAGCATCCCAATGGTTTTTCAGGTGCTGAATCCAAATATGCAGTTAAAAAACCATTTTAACTGCAACAAATCAAGATTTAACCTCAATTTCTTCCACCGGATTCCGTCACCAGAATCTCCAAAAAATCACATTATAAACAACTCCATAAAATATCACACTAATATAAAAGAGGATAAAAGCCATTTAACATAACTTTGATAGAAAAAAATTATCACAGTTTTCAAATTAAACATGATGTCGCCAATATGCTTTGTTTAAAAAAATCGGATCTCACAAATCATGTCTTTAGTCTCCTCCCAGTGTCACGTGTCTTAGGCACAGTTATCAAGTTGTTAATATGTTTTTTTAAAATAAGATTTTACACATTAAAATTTCATTTTCAATTTTTCCACTAAATTTCAACACTAAAAAATTTAAAAAAATTATATAAAAAACAACTCTAAAAGATAAAAAATAATTATTTTTATAGATATTAATAATAAATATCATGTGTACCTTCCTTTCTATGCAGCTAGAGAAAACTTACTTATGTTCGGTTAGGTAAAAGTGCTATTAAAAATATAAGATTTATTGAATAGACTATGCACACCTGTAATTATTGACGATATATCTATTTTTGAAAAAATTGAATTCTCTGTGTGATAAATTGAACATTTCAATCATATAATTGAAAATGAAAAATGGTTTCTCACTTGTTCCAAATACAGAACTATTGCTGGCATCCCACCATTGCCTATGGATATCATATTTTAAGCTTAGAGGCTTCAACATGTTTCACATATTTTATATGGTTCTCATGCCAATTTTAACTCTGAACTGAAAAACAAAGTTATGTCAATCTTTGTTATGTTTCCCTGTCTTCACTTATATTCTTTTGTTTTTTGTTACACTAATTTAATGCATTTAATGTTTCATGATGTATTATGATATTCCCAATATTGTTTACATATGTGTATATTAGTAATTTGAAAGGGTGATTACTATTATTTAAATTTATTAATATGAAAATTTAGTTGATGTGATATGCAGAAAGATATAGGCTTTAATGTGTTTTAGAGTTAAGATTAGATTTTAACTTATTTAGTAATTATTTTAGTCTTATTGTAGAGGTCAGGATTGGACTTTTTTAGGGTTTCCTGTTTTAAAATAATTCTGTCCACTTATTTAGTATTTGAAAATAATTCTTAATCATAATCAGGGAATTAGAAATAGTAATTTCATATTAATATTTACAATTAGTATGAATTTAAAAATTCATAGTTATTTAGATATTTTAAATTTAAATTGATAAATTTAAGACAGGTTGATGTGAAAAGAATTTACAAAGATTAATATAAAGATTAGATAAAGACTAAACTTGAGATTGATAATCAAGTTTCTATGTAAACAAATTACATAAAAATTGATTAAATACTAATAAAATTAAATTTAGTATTGATCAACTTATAAACTATTCATATACAAACTTTTATTAATATTAAGGAAGATCACATTATTTATATAAATGCAAATGATAAATAGAATCATACATGTGTTGTAGAGATTACGGTTTGTATTAATTATTAGAAAATGAACATAATATATGAAGTGTTCATAACATTATATTATATTAATAATAAAAGAGAATATAGAAGTTTAGTAAGTAGATAGACATGTCTATTTTGAAATAGAACTCAATTTAATTATTTTTAATAATTTTGTATTGATGTTACTACAAAGATTATAATACTAAACTATTGAGAATTTTAGAGGCCTTTCCTATTCTAGTACATAAGTTTCTCTTTGGCCCAAGTTTCCACCAAGGTTATGAATTCTAAGAAACAAATCTTCTCTTGTTAGACCAATTAGTGCTTTGATGATTTGACGTGCTCTCTTGGAATTTTTAGCAATTAATTTTTTACCACTTATAGATAAGAAACTATTATCTATAAATTTTGCTTAATTATAAATTTTCCTTAACCTTACTCATTGGAAATTTATTTCCTAGTAAGTCACTTGTTGTTAATTGGTTAACTGCAAATTATCGAATAAGTGCAAAATTGTAATTTTAATAATAAATAGAACAATCAAAGAAAAATATCCAATATCACACATATATAGAATTTACTACCCTTCAAATATGTTGCTCATTCAAATAAATTCACAACATACCAAGGACCCCTTACAAGGAAAATGACCTATCAAGGATAATACAAGCTATAGCAATTACATAAAATTTATAAGTCACTTGTATTGTGGCATGACCCTTTGTTTTCCTAGGAAAAAACCTAATTTGTACTCTACAACCTTTTGCATGGCCTTTTTTATGAACTGACACAACTGTCTTCTATGCAGTTTTGTGGATGTATGATCATGATATCATTTGTTGTATTGTTTCACTATATGATCATCGTGTTACTCTATAATTCGATACTTTTATACACCCATGTGATTGTCACTATGCAATCCATATGGATTATGTTGTAAGTAATGTTGAATGGACCATAACCTATTGTAGATTTGCATAGAATTATGTTATTTGATTTCTAGATGTTGGGTTTCCTCCCCTTCTACTATGAACAACTTGCACTCCCCTCCATTGGACTTGATCTTTGCATGAAATTCCTTCTTCAACTTTGCTTAGAAATCCTTGAGTCACTATCCTTCATGTCTTAAGCACAAAATTTCCCTTCTGTTCACTTTCTTGTTACTTATCACTTTGCCTATCCAACCTTTCATAAGTTTGAAATATTGACTAAATCCAAAACTTTAATCTCGAAAGTGATAAATGGTTGAGATTATATCTCAACATCACTGAGATGAATGGTTGAAATTAATCTAATTCCCTAATGGAAATGACCTTTGTTTTCCATTAAATTAACTCACTTTTTCTTATAAAATCCAATTACTTAAATAATTCAATTAATTAAAGTAACTTCTAAGGTTAAGAGTCCTCTGGATTACTTCCACACATATAGACACTTAGACCTATTCGAAATCACTTTCCTTATGCTACTATCAACAACACTCATTCTTAGTGAGAAAGATATTTATTAAAGAGCCACTTGAAATTGGTTGTGTCTGTAATCCTAACACAATTTCCCTTGCATCATCCTTCACCATGGCTTTCCTCTACACCTCTTGGTTTATCACCTCTTCAATTATGTCACTCATCAATACCACGTAGCACAGAAATTTATTTAATGGCCTATACTCCCCGAATGTGCTCCTAGGAGACACCACAAGCTCTTGAGAATCCCTTAATGTTTGTTAAAACCAATTAGGTCTCCTGATAGAAAGGGAAGGAGCTACTCAATCCACCCCACCTAAAAGATAACTCCCTAAATTGGAATCCTCTCAATGCTTCTCCAACTTTGGAGCCTCCTCCTCCTCCTCCTCCGCATCCTTTATCACTATTGGTGATAACTAATGAAACTTCCTAGATGCCATGTTCTCCTTGAATGTAACATCCTTGGTAATACTTATATTCCTATGCATTGGTATGAATATCCTATAAGATACTTTGGTTTCACTATACCCAACAAATATCCCCTTTTGTCCAAAAGGCTCTAGGTTCAACCTCCTCTTTGTAGGAACATGGTTATACACTGGAAAATCAAATATCCTCATGTGTTATATCTCTATATTCACCTTGTGAATCCCTCCTCAAGATTTATGTCCCCCAATATCATGTGAGGGCCCATGTTTTGCACATAAACTACAAGGGTACACGCCTTCTCCCAAACAAGCATAGGAAATTGTTGTCATGTTACATAGCCTTGGAAAAAGCAATGTGTTGACGGTTCTAGAAGTTGTCAACAATGAAAGGGGTATCCCTGATGTGAAGTCCCAATTATACCCCACAATTTTTGGAGTAGGAGCTCCAATTAGAATATATGCAGTTTCCAAAGTGATGGTTTCGAAGATGTGCCTTGGCTACAATGAACACATAGAATGATATATCTATGGATTTGGTGACAGCAAGTGTATGAACTTTGTGAAGTATCAAATTTAATGCATGAAATGTTTCATCACATAAGAGGGAAATAAGTGAGCCCCTTAGAAGAAAGTAAGAGTACTAACTTAGAAGAGAAACACGAACGATACAAAATAATTATTCGTTAACTTGAAAAATAATTCACAATATAACAACAATCATAATAACATAAACACCACACATTTAACATGATACATACTAAAGAAAATAAATTAGTTCATCAAAATTAGTGTAAATGAAACAACATACATCGTAAATATATAAATAATAGTCTTACTACATCCACGACATATACATGAAGGCATGTCGAATCTGAGAGATTCTTATTATAAAGTGAATGTTCCACACGTACAATTACATTGGTAAGACACTAGCCCAATAACATGAAGCCAACACTTGCTTCTCCAAAGAATGATATTCCTCATGTGCTAGACTAGAGAATCCAAGGCTCCAAATCTTTGGTTCCAAGGCCTTTGCTTGAGTTTTCCTCCCTTTGTGAACTTTGAGCTTTCCTCATGACTCTTAGACTTATTTTGTCTTTTCCTAACTAATGAATTTTCACATTCCACAAGTTACTCTTGGACTTCCACTTAGATTTTTATTCCAAATACAATAATACAAAAACCCATATAGGACAAAAATTAGTAAAGCTTAATAAAACAATCCTAATAAGATAAACTAGACACATTAAGCTTGAGTTTGAGGAACTCTAGCTCGACAACTTCAACTTGCAATTATGTGGTTACATATTAATGCCAATATTTGTATTGTGCGATTGTCTCCTCAAACTTTGTTGGAAGGTTAGGCTAAAAACACACTTTAGCTTCCAGCACATCCAGGTAGATGGTTTTGGAACCAGCTTGTACTTATTTTTGCAATAATAATAGCTTCATAATTATATTAGTAGGACCACCTATGTACTTCTACATGTTGTGTCTATTAACCTCTTATTCTTATTTGGTAGTGATATGCTTTAGCTAGTTCAAGGATTCCTCGATCTCCTGCATGACCATGATTCTGCCCTTTGTTTCTACAAATGACCCTACAAAGGGGATCTTGCATGCTTGAACCAAGGAATCCAAATTTTTATATAGTCATGCATAAGCAGCTAGAATGTTGGCCACAAAGGTGTTGAGTTGTTTGTTGCCTTGTATGAGAATTTTGACCTCAACCTTTCCAACTCTGCTTGTTGCCTTGTTTTCTTAGCCAATTATGATGGTGCATTTTTGTACTTAGTTCCCCACACATGGATTGTGGTAACAGATGCATGAATGGCTTTCAGGGCTTTTTCATTTTCCCACGATTTCCTTTGCATATCATGTAAAGGAACTATTGCTTTATCCAAGGTGACTAACTGTTAATAAAGATTCCTCATAGTGTCTCCCAATGCCTAGATCTTGCCATCTATAGTTTCTTGAAGCTCTTTCAAGAAAGCATGTGCAGAAGACAACCTTTAATTCTCTACTTGGAGTTGTTCCATTTGTTACTTTATATCTTCCAGATTCTTGGCTATTTCAAGCAAGCATGTGGAGAAGACAACCTTTAATTCTCTACTTGGAGTTGTTCTATTTGTTACTTTATATGTTCCATATTGTTTGCCAATTTTTCTTCTATTAGGAAATCTATACTTTCTTTTGAAGCACCTACAAAGGCCAAGTTGGTTGTGGAAATGGTATGAGGATTCTTTTTGGTGTCAGTGACAATCACCCTTTCTATGTGAATGAAATAAGGATGTGCCAAATCATCAAGGAAATGTTTCTCCTTTCTAGTACAATTATTTTTAGGAGCTCATTAAAGGTTAAGCTCAATATATCCATGATCCGGTCATCATTTAGAGGAGATATTTCTTCTTCTTCACTTAGGGATTTCCCATCTATAGGGGGAGGCGAAGGCTGGAAAATGATTTGTTCTACGTTGGGAATGAGGTCAACATCTTGGTTCTTCTACTCTTTTTCTATTTCCATTTCATGGGTTACTATATGTTCCTTTATTCTTGAACAATATCTTGATCTTACTTTTGCTTACTTTCTTCTTTTGTCTACTTTCGTATGATTTGCTCCTATTCCTTCCTTTCTTGCTCTCCCTTCTACTTTTGTTCTTCCTCTAGTTTCCTCTCTCCTTCCCACTTCTTTATTTTCCTTTATACTGCCAAATATGCTTTTAGGATGGTTATATTTTCTTTGAATTTGTGGCATTTCTCCTCTATTGGGTTGTGTGAAAATTTACTTTTATAATTAATAGTCACTGGGGTGTGTTATTCTGGCTGCGTTTCTTCCTGGGTGGCACTTTATTATAGAATTACATTGGAAGGGTCTGCTTGATTTCCCAGTGCATGTGACCGAGAGGCATTATAACGATTATTTAACTTTTCTTCCTCCAACCTGGCATAGGTCCCATATGGCCACACAAAGTGAAACTTGGAACCTAGATTCTTGCAAACTCTTTTAGGATCATATCGATGAAAATATATTGTGCCGAGCTTAAGGCTTTCCAATTCTGTGAGTTCAGTTGACATGCCCTTCAAGTTCTTAATCTCTTAATATCCCACCTGCAAGGGAAGAGTGGGCCATGCGCCTTATTATTCCTCTGTAGTGTTGCAGTTATAGCTATGAAAATATGATATGAAACCTCTTGCATGACTACTTTCTCTGTGGCATACCTTGACAAGTGATGAGATGGTTTATGGTAGCCAAACACTCTGAGGTAAGTCCCATTTGGTGAGGTAAACTAATCTACAACTTTTAACACTAAATCAATTACCTCATAAGACATGCAAGGGGCTTCTTCTTCAAAGATAATCTCGCATAGGACCTTGAATAAATGATCAACCAATTTTTTAAAGACTCCCCTGTAGCTACATTCTACTAACAATTTGTAATAAATATGGATAGGAGGTTCACTAGATTTCCATTTCCAATCCATGTTAGGGAAAGCATTGTGAGAACATATGTCATCCAATAGGTAGGTAGAAATGTAGAATTTCTACTTATTTCCTTTAGGTGGGTTATTCTCCTCCTTCAAGTTGATATTTAGTTGTTGAGACACAAGATTAGACTAGCTGAATATCTTCCATTGTGAGACAATCTGATATAGCATCTACACCATCCTGCTGGGAAGGATTTAATATTCTTGTGACCATAAATTATGCAGGATAATGCTATCAAGTACTGAAACACCTTTCTAAGTGATTTGTTCTTCTAAGTATTGTTTGGAGTGTAAAGAAACTTTGTCAGTTCCTTTACCCACATCTTGAGCACTTCCTTAGTATTGAGATTCCTTGTTGTTGCATAGAAGTGATATTTTATACATTTCTTAGGCTTAGGAAAGTGGCACATAGGTGGATTTTATGTGCTTGGTAGGAGGTAAGATGTTGCCCACTGGTGTTGTTTAAAAACATGCTCTTGGTCTCTAAACCTTGTAGGATCCATTTGATGACATATGCAAATGATGAGACTTGGAATCTCTAAGTGACCTATGAATCCTTGGATATTGGTGTAGACCTATCTATCCTCCATATATTCTTTCAATTCTATGGAAGTGAATGAATCCTTGACAGTATGCCATGTAATATCATATTCCTTCTCAATGTATAATTATGTATCAGAAATAACGGGAACTAATGTTGAAGGAATTTCAACAACATACTCAATATTACTTTCCATAACCTCATTTGATATTGATCTCTTAGGAGGCATGATGTTATCTGATGATGAAAGAGAAGGATTCTCAAGACCTAGAGAACCTATGGTAAGAGATGCACTCATGGAATTAGCAAGTTAGCTCTCTGTATATAAGTTCAACAATTAATCTAAAAAATGTAACACACTGGTTAAGGAGAGAGATTGTGCAATGCTCGGGTGCAAGGGGGCAGGATGAGATCTGGGATTCCTCAATGCATAGTGAAAGAGGAGGATTGTGTAGTTTGCAATAACATAGGGATGGCTTTAGG
>APFE030152942.1:0-14787 GCA_000404065.3 Pinus taeda
AAAACCCTAAATTAATTAAATTATTGCACCAGAGGCACTCTTCAAACCAATATGGTAGAGATGTTGTAATGACATGTTTAACATTATCATTCCTATGTTTAGAGCGACCATTGTAGGCCAAATTTTCTCATCTCAAGGTTTTAAGGCCCCCCATTGGGGTTCTAGTAAGTTGAAAATAGGGGAGAAGCTCCCCAATTCATAGTAAGGGTTAGCTGTTACATAATTTAATCACAACTTCCACCAACAATCACAACGGACAAGGTCTTATATTGAATGGTATAAATTATGCAATGGGAGTGATTAAGATGAAGATCGTTTTGAAGAATTTGGACTATTAGGGAGAGACAACCACAAAATATCAAGAATCTGAAGTTGCAGAATTAGTAACAATTACAAATGCCCAAAGAAATGCTTCAACACAGAGCAAAAGAAAGGATTCAGTAGCACTATGGAATCTGTACAATGGAGTTGAAGACTCCATATCCCCCAAGATTGCAATAGCAACTAGTGCTCATTAAGCTTGCAAAAATTTGGAAAAATCATATGAAAGAACAAATAGGGAAAGAATGGAAAGATTCATATCCTCAAGAAGAAGTTTGAAAGTTTGAAACTCATGGAGAGAATTTCATCGATCAAAATGTGGTTGAGAAGATTCTCGGAAGTCTCACACCTTCATTTGACATGCTTGTAACAACCATAGAAGAAAGTAAAGATGTGGTCCAAATTTCAATTAAAGAATTGTTAGGATCAATGTTAAATCATGAGGCAAGCATTAAAGGTATAAATGACTCATTAGAAAATTCCTTTCAAACTCAAGCCACAATTAGTAGAGGAAGAGATAGAGGTAATAGAAGAAAAGGTAGAAAATGAAGAGGATATTCTAGCAATCGAAGAAACACAGCAAGTCAACATGAGTAGCCATAGGATCAGCCTCAGAATCAAAGAAGAAGAAGCATAAAAAACAAAGGAAGAGGAAGGATGGACAAGTCAAATATATAGTGCCATTACTGCAAGAAGTATGACCATTTTGAAAGTGAATGCAAGAAGAAATATTCATATTTCAACAAAGGAAGTGTAGATGTTTCAAGCACTGATGAAGATATAACATCTTCCATGTTTCTTACTTGTTTAGCAACATAAGGAAACAACAATGAAGATATTTGGTTATTGCACAATGACTACAGTAACCATACGACAGGTAACATATATGTTTTTTCAAGTTTTGATGAAACACTTAAATCTTATTAAATTGGGTGACGATTATCTTGTTAATTCCTTAAGAAAATGTATTGTTACAGTTGTAAAGAAGTAGAATGAAAAGAAGGACATTCATGATGTCTATTGTGTACAAACTTTGAAAAAACATCTATTAAGTGTAGGACAAATGAGTGAAAATGGTTTTGAAGTCAAGTTTAAAGGTCATACCTACACAATTCTTAACAAGCCACCTAGTCAAAGAGTCATAGCAAAGATCCAAATGACCAAAAGTACAATATTTCCTCTTTTCATGAGAAATGTCAAGCAATAATTATTATATGCTCATTTTGTAGCAAGTTCTAATGAATCTTGGCTATGGCATCTTAAATATGGCCATTTAGCTTTTAATATCCTTGATATCTTGAAAAATAAGTCTATGGTCCTAGGTTTACTTGCAATAGATGTCCATCATAATCCATGTGAAAGTTGTTCTTTCCAAACATCAAAGAAGTAATTTTGCCAAGCGCTAGAGCCTAGAGTTCGCTTGATCTAGTACACATAGATCTTTGTGGTCCAATTTAAACCCAATAAAAAGGAGGGATTTTCACTTTATAATATTTATTGATGATTTCAATAGAATAACATGGGCCTTCTTCATAACAAAAAATCTGATACATTTGTAAAATTCAAGCAATTCAAATCCATTTCAAAGAAGCAAAGTGGTAAGAAAGTTAAAGTATTAAGATCATATGGAGGAGGAGAATATGATTCTAAAGCATTTGCGGCATATTCCAGGGATCAATGTACCAAAAAAGAAATTTACAACAAGGTACACTCCAAAACAAAACCGAGTAGTTGAAAGGAAAAATTAAACCATCATGAATATGGAAGGAAGCATATTGAATGCAAAGAATTTGCAAAATGAGTATTGCATGGAATTTGTAACATGTTCACTTTATATTTTGAATCGATCTCCAACCAAAAGCATCAAAGGTAGAGTTCCCTTAGAAGCTTGCAGTGGCATGAACACAAGTGCATCACACTTGAGAATATTTGGTTATGTTGCCTATGCACATATTCCAGGATAAATTAGAAGGAAATTGAATGACACAATAAAAAAATGCATATTTATTGGTTACAATGAAGAATCAAAGGCTTATAAATTGTACAATCTTGTCACCAAGAAAACAATTATTTCAAGAGATGTTAAATTATTTAATGATCAAGCATGGAATGATGAAGATAATAAAACAAATAGCAATCAAGTTTCTCCACATGCATTTGAACCAAGTGAAATAACAGAAGTGGAACAACCAAGGCAAGGGCTCCCATCACTACAAGTTCTGGTAGGAGGGGAAAATCAAGGATGCCATAGTCCATCTTCAAGCAGTGGATCTAATCCCACCATTTTAGAGAAAACAAGAAGTTTGAGAGAAATTTATGAACAATTAAATAATGAACAAGCACATTTTTCCTTGTTATCCTGTCAACCAACACATTTTGAAGAAGCAATAAAAAAGAGAGAATGGGTTGAAGCTATGAATGAAGAAATCACAACAATAGAGAAGGATGAGACATGGAGTCTTGTAGATCTATAAACATGACAAACAAGAATTGGAGTTTTATTGGTCTATAAGACCAAGTTTAATGAAAAAAGGGAAAATTGAAAATCATAAAGCTATATTGGTAGCAAAAGGCTTTACATAGAATCCTATAATGGATTGTGAAGAAACCTTCATCCTAGTAGTAAGGTTTGATACTGTTAGAATAGTATTAGTAATAGAAACAAACAATCATTGGCCAATTTACAAAATGGATGTCAAATCAAAATTTTTAAATGGAATATTGAAGGAAGAAGTTAATGTAGATGAAACTCCAATATATGAAGTCAAGAGTCAAGAGTTGAAAGTTTACAAGTTAAAAAAGGCTTTGTATGGTTTAAAACAAGCCCCCAGAGCATGGTACAACATAATTGATTCTTTTATGCTCAACAAAGGTTTCAAACACAACATTAAGGAACACACACTCTATATAATAACATGTCTAGAAGGTAATATTTTGATTGTTTGAATTTATGTTGATGATGTGATTTATACAAAAAATTTGCAACTTGAATATTTTTAAAAAGCTATGGCAAAGGCATTTGAGATGAACAATACGTGAAATATTATATTGAAATGGAAGTTCGACAATATGAAAAAGGGAATTTTCATTTGTTAAAGAAAGTATGAAAGGGATATTTTGACAAGGTACAAGCTGAGTGAATGCAATCCAACAAACACACCAATTGTCGCAGGAACCAAGCTAAGGAAAGATGACAATAGTCTAGCAGTGAATTCCACTTTGTACAAGCAACTAATAGGAAACCTAATGTATCTCACAACAAAAAAGGCCTGACATAATGCATATAGTCAACCTTATATCCATGTTTATTGATCTATATTGGATCATTATATTTCTTTTCATCCATTTTGAGGCTTTTATAATTGGAAAGGTGGAGGAATTAGCTCGTAGGACCATTTTTACTAGTGGGACCCAATTTGGTAAATTGAGGTCTGAAACTTCTAGGAGCACTTTTAGGCATCAAATGAATTTTTTTGTGGCTAAAATTTTTATTCTTTAGCATAACACATCTTATACCTATTCTACATGTAGAGATATTTCTAACGGTGCACATATGACCTCAATTAGAGTAAGTATGCAAAAGTTATGCCACCCAGAACTTGACCTTCCTATTTTGACCACAATAATTCAAGAGGATTCCTCATCGACCCCCATTATTCATGGGAAATGGGATAAATACATAATCATGATGAAAAATATTTTAGAAGAGTCGATATTGTAATTCTAGTTAGGATTTGGAGTCAAACCTAACCACTATTAAGCTATAGGGTGGTGTTATAACTGAACCACTAGGAGGAAAATCAATTCCATTAATTTTTAAGGCATTTTGTTCCATAGACATGCGTAGTAGCCAAGAGGGATAGGGATATAGTACATAGAGAGGATTTGTGCACTGGAGTAGCCCACAGGCCATAGACCTTCTTTATACTTGCAACCATTTTCTACTCAGAGAAAGAGATTAGAGCAACCATACCTTCTAGCTAGATTTTCTCTCGAAAGAATTTCCCAGAATATATTGTGTCAATAATGATTTTCTATTCTCTAATTTTATGCATAATTATAATTTTCATGCATATTTGAAAAACAATATCTTATAGATCCATAAATCTAAATAGAAACAAACATCATAGTTTAGAGTTTGGAATTTTAAGTGTAACTTATAAGATCTATTATGATGAACTGTCCAGTGGAATATCAATGGAAGTTTACATATAATATTGGTATCAGAGCAAGTTTCTTTTGGCATATTACGGATATTTTTAAGGGATATAGACCATGTAAGACAAAATTCATGAAACCCAAGTCATAGTTGACGAATTTGTGAATATCCCTCTTAATCCTACAAAGGAGAGGATTTCTTAGTTACAAGCACAAGTTTTATATATAAACCATAAGATGAATCTCCTCATGGTAGGCTTCATGAACATGCTCATGTTATTTAGAGAAGATGTGGGTTCTAATGCAAAGGTATAATCAGAGGGGAGATCGGGAGATTGGGAAGAAATAAACGAGTTAAAGAATGAACCCGAGTGTCGTGAACCTTTCACAATCCTTGTTCAAAATGGAACTGAAGGTAGATATCAAGTAGTACCAAGGTGAGATCGACACCATAAAGTTAAATCACTAGTCGTGGAAATTATAATTTTATTTTAGTGTTCACCATATAGATAAAGAACAAAACATTTCATTTGCATGGCTGAAATTAGAGGGTCATGCCTTGACCTGGTGGGAAACCCACATTGGGACCTTGAGTTTGGAGGGAGATCCTCTAGTGACCAAGTGGGAGGACTTTAAAACCCTAATAAAGTCACAATTTTACCCCATCGAGTATGTAGAGGATAATGGATCCAGTAGCACTACATAAGGTAGATGCAAGGGTAGAGTGTACATGAGTACAACACAAAATTTAAAAAAATGGAAATAATGCTGGATATCTCCTCAAAGAATCCAAATGTACTCCTCAAATATCTAGGGGCTCTACACATCCATTTGTAGAAGAAAGTGATGCAGTTCAATCCCATATTGGTGGACGCGTGTTGTGTACGAGCATAGAACCTAGAAAACATAGGCTAGAAGAAAGAGAAATCAAGTAGATCGAAGCAGAAGGAGCACCAAGACACTTATAAGGAGGGGAAGAAGAAGTGGAAATGAGGAAAATATAAAAGGATGAAAACCATAACACACCAGTCCAAAGATCCCAATGACCACTGCAACCAATGTTATGCCAACCATTTTAAAGAGGACAAGTGTTGAAGTTGCATCTAAAGTTTAACCTAAAGAATAAAAAGAAAGATAATAAGAAGAATCTCATGGTCGCTAATTTGAGAAACTAGGTTAAAGTAACTCAATGTGGATGGGAATATTACCTATACATCAGTGCAGAAGGAGGTAAATTTGAGTAGCCTTCAACAACAACAAGATAATGAAAATACAAGGCTATTCCATATAAAGATACAGGTTAGGAAGACAAAGGTTGATGCTCTATTTGACTTAGGATTGCAGGTGAATGTCTTTGTAATAGAGATTGTAAAAAAATTGGGATTGGAATCTCATGATCATCCAATCCCATATCCATTGGGACAGTTAAATAAGGATGTGTTGGAAATTAAGTAGGTCCGATCTTCATAATGACACGTGTAATTGTGATTTTATGTAAATGATGTAAAGAAGAAAAATAAAATTATTATTGTAATGCTTGCCTCATGGGTTTCATGAGAAAGGAACTTTATTTTTAGATGGCTCCCATTGTGAGCCTTTAGGATTTGTCATCTAGTCATAAAAGTCAAAGAGTGTCAATGCCATGTATGAAGAACCCTTCTTGGGCATGTTACAAATGTATATTAGTATATAGGATTGTCTAGTAGCCCTCCAAGACAAGCACAAGTTATTCCTCTTCAAGTCGAACTCACGATAAAATAAAGAACACATGTTAGCTTCACCTAATGGAGACACAAATGTTCATATATTCATGTCATCTTATTTATTTCGGACAAAAAATATATATACAGTTCTAGGGTCTTCACATCATAAGACTATAGAACTCCGGCTAACACATATGAGCAGAAGTTTAGGTCATTTTATGAAACAAATTTGGACATTATAGTGGATACATTTCAATGAAATTACAGTGCTTAAGGTTTTTTATTATCACAAAGAAGAATCCTTTGTGTCCCAGTGTCATTACAGTTAAGAAAACCATAGTTTTGGTGCCATCTTAATTTGACCACAGTGTGTTGCTATCATAGTTTTGGTGACCATCTCAATGTGATTGGATAGGAGACCATATCAGTGTGACCACAGTTCATTTTGATGCTACCACTATAACTATGTTTTGGGGCCACCACAGTGATAAAGGCTTGGTGCCACCACAATACAAAGGAATCAATATTATCACAGTGAGAAGGACTCAGTGCCATCAAAAAAATGAGATCTTGGTGATGATTCAGTAATAATATCTTGGTGTCATGTCAGTGAGAAGGTCTTTGTGGTAATAATGTCTTGGTGCTAAGAAGATTGAAGTGGAAAATGAGTCAAGAAGAGGAAAAGAGCAGAAGTTTGACAATAAAGAGAACTAGTGTCTTGGTCTTGGAGTGGAAAATAGTTCAAGGTTCTTGGTCTTGGTATTTATCAATTGGAATCTCTATAAGAAGAATTTGTGTGGGTTATCCTCTCAGAGAGTGAGAGTTTTTGGCCCTGGCTGATAGCCTACATTCTGTGTCTCTTGTCTATTTATGTCCATGCCTTGATAGTTGTTTAATGAAGAAGAACACTAATAACCTAAGTAAAACAAGACCCTAATCTAAAGTAGTAAAAATCACTCACAAACATTTACTAATTGAAGATAAATCACTTAATACTTGATGCCCTAGATTTATCAACATGATGTAGGTATGAAAGTAAAAATAGTGAAAAAATAGGCTTACTATGAGTGCTTATTTTAGTGATGAAGCAGAACTAGTTGTAGTTCCTCTTGATGTATGTGGAGTGGTGTTTGGAAGTCCCTACATGTACATGAGGGATGGAATATTCATGTGTAGAACCAACCAATATTGGCTCATCAAGGATGGAAAATTTTTCACCATCAATGTGGACAAATGAAAATCGAATTTCATTAGTAAATTCCAAATAATCTAAGAAACTGATCAGTTCTAGCAATTTTTTTTCCTTTTGCTACTTTTAAGAGAGAATCAGTCTATAGAAGAGTCAGTGAGAGAAAAGGCATCCCTGGAGGGGTGTATTAATAAATAGAAACATGAACTTGAAGAGTTTCTACAAGCATACATGGATGTGTTCTAGGAGCCTAAAGGGCTACCGCCCAAGATAAAAGTGGAGCATGAGATCCAACTATTGTCAAACTCCTCATCACCAAAAATTAGGTTACGTAGGTAGTCTATTGTAGGATCAAGTGAGGTGAAGAAATACCTACAATAACTATTGAAAGAGGGTGTCATTAGACTGAGTACATCACCATGTGGATCACCCATCATCATTGTGCAAAATAAGGATGGGACTTGGCATATTTGTACTGATTATAGGAAACTAAAAAAAATGAGGTTCAAGAACATATACCCTCTGCCTAGAATAGATGATCTGCTAGATCAGTTGCAATAAGTGAGATGCCTCACCATAATGGACTTAAAATTTGAATATCACTAGTTCGAGTTAAAGAAGAATATCCCTGGAAGACTACCTTCAAAACTTGGAAAGGTTGAGTGGTTAGTCATGCCATTTGGCCTATACAATGCACCAACTTTATGTGGTTAATGAATGATATATCATTCCCTCTTTATAGATTTATTCATTATTATTTATTTTGATGACATACTGGTATATAGCGCTACCTTATCAGGGCACATCTCATATTTGACATAGGTACTAGAGACATTAAAGAAGCACCAACTACTAGAAAATCTCAAGAAGTGTCATTTTTCACACATTGTTTGGTGTACCTAGGGTATATGATAGGTGGAGGAGAGCTTAAAATAGATCTTTCCAAGATGGAGGCCATCATGAAATGTCTAGTGCTTATAAATGTTTGTAAGGTTAGGAGTTTTGCTGGGGCAATATAGTACCTAAGGAAATTCATAACATAATTTTTAGTGGTAGAAACACCACTCCACACCGTAATAATAAGTGGAAAGATTTTCTAGTGGGGAAAGGGTTAGCAAAGGGCCTTTGAGGAGCTAAAGAAGAATATCAATCAAGCACTAGTTTTGGCATTATCGAACTTGCAACACCCCTTTGAAGCGGAGACATATACGAGTAGGTATGTTATGGGAGTAGTATTGACGTAGGGAGGAAGGCCTATATGATACCATTCTAAATTAGTTTGTGGGGAAGTTCTTAACTATCCTATGTATGATAAGAAGTTATATTCCCTAGTGCAAGTTATGAAGAAGTATAAACATTATATGGTGGGAAAGGAGATAGTAATTCACACAGGTTACTCACCATTATAGTACCTGCATGCCCAAAGTAAGCTACAACGGACCCAAACTTACAAGTGGATGGGGTTTCTACAACAATTTCATTTAGTGATGAAGTAAAATAATGGCATCACAAACAAGTTAGCCACCATGCTTTCAAGGCCACCCACTTCAAATATCATAACTTTAGGAAATATAATCCATATGGAGCCATTCACCCATGATGCATACAAAGAGGAATATTCATAGGATGAGGAATTCAAGGAGATGTTTTAATAGTTGTAGATACATATTCATGTACAAGATGGCAATACCATAGTTGAGTGCCATCTACAAGATATGTTACTCTTTAGGTTGGATGATTTATGTGTTCCTAAAGGTGAGCAATTACATCTGATTAAGGAGGTGCACACCTCCAAGGTTGTCGGGCACTTTGGTGTAGGGAAGACAATAACCAACTTTTATTGGCCTAATATGTAAGAACAATAGCTAGGTTCATAAGAGGATGTACGCTTTATTGTACCAACAAGCCTAGTAACATAAAACAGGGTCTATATAATCTCTTACCTATACCTTCTCATCCTTAGGAAATAATTTCCATGGACTTTGTGGGAGCTTTACCAACAATCAAGAAGGCACATGAGTACCTATCCATGGTAGTTGAAAGGTTCAACTAGATGTGAGTTCTAATGCACTATAAAAGTACCATCGGTGGACAAAAGCAACAAATGTTTTCTTTGGAAAGGTCTAGGTGCACTTTTGGATACCTAGGAGCATCATTTCAGACAGGGACGTGCTATTTATTAGTGCGTTTTGGATTACATTTTGGGAGAATACGGACACAAAGTTGAAGAGGTCTACAACATTCCATCCACAGATAGATGGGCGGAGAAAAGTGATCAACTAGAATTTGGTGTAACTTTGGAGGGGTTACAATTAGAAGCATTCAAAGTCTTGGGATGAGAATATTGTATATATACAACACTCTTATAATAGAGAATCCCACACTTCTGCTAGTGATTCCCCATTTAAAATTTGTTTTGGATATTTTCCACCTGCACTTTCGGATATTGCATATGTGAATCAAGGACAAGAGAGGAAGGATCTTACAAGGGATGCCTTAAGGGTAGAAATATTTGTAGAAAAGATCACAAAAATTGATATATAGGTAGAAGTTACAAGAAAATTATAAGTGCAGGCATGATCAACACAAAATAGAAAAGTAATCCAAGGTGGGAGACAGAGTATGATTACAAGTGAACAAGGAGAGGGTACAAGGTCCTAGTAAGAAAATTAAGGCTTTGCGGTATGGTCCCTTCGAGATATTGGAAAAGGTGGGAGATAATTTATATATACTCAGACTACCCCCATACATGTGCATTTACTCAGTTGTGAGTGTAGAGAATCTAAAACTCTATGAGCCTTCCATGCTAGACTAGGACAAGGAACAAGTATTACCTTTTGTGGAGGATTTCGCACTAGATGCTCAAGAACAGTTGACATAAGATACAATTTTTTAGAATAGGTCCAAAACTACAAGACATGGGTAGCATGCCATTTGGTATATTGGGTTGAAGAGGCAACTTCCAAACAAGGCTAAATGGTACACCCAAAACGTAAAGACCCTGAGGTTAACGCTATCCAGTCTACTGCAGAGGACAAATCCTCTAAAGGTAAAAAGAAGGGAAAAGGAGAGGCCAAACCCGATGCCCCAAAACTGGGCCATCCTAAGTCGTCAGGTGGCGATGCTTCTCAAAGGAAGCCCAAGTATCCTTGCCTCATCTATGAGGAGGATCACTACACTAGAGATTGTCCTCGATGGCCTAGAGTTAGTCGCTTGCTCAAAGGGACCCCAACTATCTTGAAAGAGCCTTTTCCGTCCCAACAGACTCAAATGGTAGACCAGCCTCAATCTTCTGCCACCATAGGTTCCCAAGTGTTTATGATGAGTACACCTATAAATGTGGTTACCATATCAAAAGATTATCAAACACCTAATCTGACGGCCGGGAAAGAGAAAGAAGGTGCCCCTTCCTCCTCTATCTCGTCTACCTCTGGTTCTCTCCATATAGAGAGACCTAATATAGATTCCACTATTCGACCACGCTCTCCGAGTGTGCTGTGAAAGTCCTCGTATAATCCAAATTCTTGAGCTGCTCAGCATTACAACATTGTTGAGGATTTGGTTCAAGTTCCATCAAATATGTGAGCTGTCGAGGTCCTTTAAAAATGTCCTTCTCTGCGGAAAGCATTGATGTCGGTTATTGGAGGTATTGATCCATCTGATTCCAATCTCATTTGTTTTGATTTGGAAAACCATGTTCCACACTTACCTCATTAGATTTCCTTCCTCATTTAGGTCATCATTAATGAGAAGACAATTCACAAGACTGTCACTGATGAAGGTGCTTCCACCTGCATCATGTATGTCTCTTGTTGGAAGGCAATTGGTTCTCTTACCTTGAACCAATCACCTAACACTTTGGAAGCCTTTGATGGGCATGATTCTCGACCATTCGATGTCCTTCCTAATCTTGCCATTACCTTGGAAGGCAAGACAATACACGTTGAAGTAGAAACTCTGGACGCAAATCTTAACTATAATATTCTATTCGGATGAAGTTGGACCCATGTTATGCATGTTGTGGCCTCCTCTCTATTCTTCTTGCTTTGCTTTCCCCATCAAGAGAAGATCATCACGGTCGACCAATTCTTTTTCTTTGCCTCTTCTTCCTCGGGTGGCAACGTTCCTTATGTGAAGCATACCGGTGCTCCTTATGAGAGTGTGGAGGTTGGACTTTTTAAAGATCCCACCTTGATGGGTATTTTTCCTCTCCCACCTACGCATGTTGCCTCAGTCAACATGATCTTGTTTAAGTCTAATCCTTGGGTCATTCCCTCTCCTGATCTTGTTGATACATGTGGTGATGTCATGCCATTAAGCCCTGCCAAGATCAATTATGTTGAGATTGTTTTGGCTTTAGCTTCGGTACCTATTGATCATACTGTTTCAAGTACATCTGTTGACATGTATTTTCAATCCCCATGGCTTGGCTCTTTGGATTCTCCCGATCCATAACCAAGAATTTTCCTTCTGATGAAAGTATCATGGAAATCATGTCTCTAGAGGAAGTGCCATGGAATGATACTCATCATCATTCCTCATTCTTACCCGGCCCGGCAGTCATGTCTACCAATCTTGAGAAGTTCTCTTCTCGTTTCTTGACCCAACCACTTCAAACGCCTATTATGACCCATGAAGTTTGGTCTGAAGGAAACATGGGTAATATTACCCAAACAATGCCCATTAACATTTTTATTAAACCAGGTATCGTTGAAAACGTTCATATTGGGGTGACTTGTTATCCTGATCAAATCAAGTTCTATACTCGTCTTTTTCAAGAGTTTCGAGACGTTTTTGCATGGTCGTATGAAGAGATGCCTGGCATTGACCCAAGTATAGTCGTGCACGAGATTTTGACTTATCCTAATGGGAAGCCTGTTTGACAACAACTTCGTCCAGTGCACCCTAGAAAAGCGGACACCATTAAAGGGGAAGTTGAAAAACTTCTTAAAGCTGGATTTATTTATCCTATCCCTCTTACAAATTGGGTGTCAAGTATCGTACCAGTAACTAAGAAGCAGGACACCATTCGGGTCTATGTTGATTACCATGACCTTAAGCATGCATGTCCAAAGGATAACTACCCCACTCCTTTTATAGACTATATCATCGATGAATGTGTTGGGAGTGAGATTTTCTCCTTTATGGACAGTTTTTCTAGTTATAACCAGATAAACATTGCATCGATCGATCAAGATAAGACTTCCTTTATCTATTTCTGTGGGACTTTTGCGTATAAAAAGCTCCTTTTGTCCTTAAGAATGCTGGGTCACCTTTTCAAAGAGCGATGTCATATGTTTTCCATGACATTAAAAAATTCATTCAACCTTATTTGGATGATCTTCCTACTCATTCACGTAAGCACCATGACCATCCTGATCATCTTTGACAAATTTTTCTTCGCTGTAGACACTATAACATTTGGATGAATCCGCATAAGTATGTCTTTTGTGTCGAATCTAGATGACTCCTTGATTTTATTGTTTTGAAAGATGGGATTCGTCTTGATCCTCTCAAAGTCAAGGGTATTGTTAATCTACCCCCTCCCTCTTCGTTCCATCGATTACAGAGTCTGCAAGGGAAAGAGAATTCCCTTCGTTGTCTTGTGCCTAACTATGCTGAGCTAGCTTCAGGGTTCGCTCGATTGCTTAAGCAAGGGAATCCATTCATTTTGGATGAGGCTACCCAAACATATTTCGATGACTTAAAAGCTGTCCTCATTAATGTCCCTTTGTTGCACCCTCCGAACTATCATCGTGATTATTTCCTCTATCTAGTTGCAGCCTCTCGCACCATTGCTATGGTGCTAGTGCAAGACAATGACGAAGGTCATGAACATGCTATTTACTACCACAACTACAATCTCCTCGATCCTGAGACGTGTTATGCTCATGTCGAGAAGTTGGCTTTCGTTGTTGTTCAGACTGTTCAATGCTTTCGACATTGTATTCTCCTCCGCACTACAACCGTGATTTCCGAGCGTAACCCCATGACTTACATTATGACTTGTCAGTTACTTGGGGGAAAGTATTCCAAGTGGATTGTCATCCTCTAGGAATTCGATTTGGTGTTCACTACTGCCAAATCTAAGAAATCACTTGTATTTGCAGAGCTGCTTTGCTCTCTTCCCTCTGCTTCTCTTCCTGCTAGTGTTGATGAGAATCTCCCAAATGAAATTCTTTTTCTGATTAGCACTCTCGATCCTTGGTACGGCGATATCATCGTGTATCTCCAAACATCCACCTTCCTTTTTGCGTTGACCAAGGATGATCACCGACGCATTTGATATGAATCCCAACCTTATTGTATCATTGGGAATACTTTATACAGCGTTGGTGTTGATTCAATTCTTCGCCGATGTTTAACTCTTGATGAGGCTAAAAGAGTCTTGAATGATTGCCATTCTGGAACATGTGGCAGTCATCTGTCTGGCTATGCCACTGATCAAAATATATTCCATGTTGGCTATTTATGGCCCTCTATCTTTAAGGATTGCATCCTTGCTATTCGTAAATTCCATCAGTGCTAGATTTATCAACGGAAAATGCGCACCCCACCCACTCACCTTCACCCTGTTATTACCATTGGTCCCTTTTCCAAATGGTGCATTAACTATATGACATGTAACCCTCGTCCGACAGGGGGCATGATTATATTATCATTGTTGTGGATTACTTCACCAAATGGGCTAAAGCAATGCCTACATATTCAACTGACGGTAAAACAGTGACACAATTTCTATTCAATCATGTTATTTCCAAGTTTGGAATGCCTCAAGCCATCTTCACCGACCATGGCTCCCATTTTTGTGATTACATGATGGATGAGCTGACTTCTATGTTGGGGCTTGTGTCATGATGACTCGACCCCATATTACCCTCAAGACAACGACTAAGTTGAAGTTGTAAACAAAGTTTTAGCTACGATGCTTCAACACACCATTGGGATGCACAAATCTAATTGGTATCTCATGCTTTTTTCAGCTCTGTGGGCTTACCGAACCTCGACCAAAGACACAACTCGATTCACACCTTTCCAGCTCATCTATGGTCTAGAAGCAACTTTACCGATTGAGTGGGAAATTCCCTCACTCAAATTGGCCGTCGAATTACTCCCTGAAACCTCACCTCAGGAAGAGCGTCTCTTGTATTTGGAATGACTAGATCAAACCCACCGTCTCGCTGCTTTAGTAATTGAAGCACAGAAAAAGCGGGTTAAATCCCATTTTGATCAGTCGGTTTCTCCTTGTGCCTTTTCTAAGGGTGATTTGATCCTACTATATGACCAAGCTAATGATAAGTTTGGGATAGGTAAATTCGAATCCATGTGGCATGGGCCCTATATTGTAAAACACGTGTTACAAAAAGGGGCCTATGAGCTGATTGATTATGAGGGCAAACCTTTGGACAAGCCCTG
>APFE030152945.1:0-12971 GCA_000404065.3 Pinus taeda
GCCACGGATCAAGTGTCGGTAATACCGAGAGAATGAACCGTCGGATCACTACATATCGTGACCGTCGGATTGTAAGTTACAAATGTACATAGTAAAGAAACACACTTTACCTAACTCTATACTAGACCAAGTTATACTTAACTATTCCTATGTGTCGGAATATCCTAACAGGAAAATCGTTCATCATCAACGTGCACAAAAGCAAGTCAAAAATTTCATTAATAGGTGCCAACCAAGCCAAGAAATTGATCAATTCCAGCAAGAAGTATGTTTTATTGTTTTTAAGAGAAATTCAGTCTGAAGAGCAGTCAATAAGAAGCAAGGCATCCCTGGAGGGGTATACTATAAAACAGAAACAACAATTGGAGGAGTTATTACAGGCATACAAGGATGTATTCCGAGAGCCTAAAGGGTTACCACCTAAGAGAGAAGTGGAGCACAAGATCCAGCTATTGCCAGACTCCCCATTGCCAAATATTGGGTTGTACAAGCAATGTGTTATACAAGCAAGTGAGGTCAAGAAATAGTTGCTACAGCTACTGGAACAAGGTGTCATTCGACCGAGTACATCACCATGTGGGTCACCCATCATCATTGTGCCAGAGAAGGATGGGACTTGGTGGATGTGTATAAATTACAGGGCGTTGAATAAAATCACGCTCAAGAACAGATACCCCCTGCCCAGGATAGACGATCTACTAGATCTGTTGTAGCAAGCGTATTTCACCAAGGTGGACTTGAAGTCTAGATATCACCAAGTTCGAGTCAAAGAAGAAGATACATGGAAGACCACCTTCAAAACCAAGCAAGGTTTGTATGAGTGGTAGTTATGCCATTTGGCTTATGTAATACAGCAGCTACATTTATGATATTAATAAATGATATATTGCACCATTTTATAGATTCATTCGTTATTGTCTATCTAAATGATATAGTAGTATATAGTGCTACTTGGAAGGAGCATATTTCACATTTGACGCATGTACTAGAAACATTGAAGAAGCACTAGCTGCTAGCAAATCTCAAGAAGTGAACTTATGCAACAATCTTTGGTGTATATGGCGTATGTGATTGGTGGAGAGTTGAAGATAGATCCTTCCAAGATGGAGGCCATCATGAAATGGTCGGTGCCTACTAATGTTTCTGAGGTCAAGAGTTTCATTGGGGCAGCATAGTACCTGAGGAAATTCATAACCTCATTTGCAGCGGTAGCAGCACCGCTCCACGCCATAACAGCAAGGGGCAAGAGTTTCCAATGGGGAAAAGGTTCGCAGAAGGCTTTTGAGGAGCTAAAGAAGAAGATCAGTCAAACACCAGTTCTGGCATTACCAAACTTGCATCATCCCTTTAAAGTGGATAGATGCGAGTGGGTATGCTATGGGAGTTGTCTTGATGCGAGGAGGAAGGCTTGTTTGCTACCATTCTGAAGTATTTCATGGGGCAGTTCTTAACTACCCTACCTACGATAAGGAGCTCTATGCCATGGTGCAAGCTGTGAATAAGTGAAAGAACTATCTGATGGGAAAGGAGACAGTAATCCACATAGATCACCAACGGTTACAGTACTTGCAAGCCCCGAGTAAGCTACAACAAACAAGGAATTACAAGTGGATGGGGTTTTTATAGCAGTTTCATTTGGTGATCAACTCTAAGAAGGGCAGCACAAACAAGTTGGCCAATATGCTTTCAAGGCCACCCACATCAAATATTACATCTTTGGAGACTCTTATGCACATGGAGCCATTCACCCATGATGCATACAGAAAGGCATATTCAGAAAATGAGGACTTCAAGTCAGTGTATCAGCAATTGCAGAGTCAGAGTCATGTGCACGATGGCGACATCACTATTGACTACCATCTCCAGGATGGGTTACTCTATTGGCTGGATAAAGGTGAGCGTTCCTAAAGGTGAGCGTTTGCAGCTAATTAGAGAGGCTCACACATTCAAGGTTCCAGGGCACTTTGGTGTAGGGAAGACCGTGGCTAACTTGCGAAGGTATGTATATTGGTCCAAGATGCAAGAGCGGGTAGCTAGGTTCATAAGAGGATGCATGCTTTGTTGCACCAGCAAGCCTAGCAACAAGAAACAAGTTCTATATCATCCCTTACCTGTACCTACTCGTCCTTGGGGAAGCATTTCCATGGACTTTGTGGGAGGTTTACCGACAACCACGAAAGGACATGACTTTATGTTCGTGGTAGTTGACATGTTCAGCGAGATGTGTGTTCTGATGCCCTGTAAAAAGACCAAGTAGAAAACTTGTTTTTTAGACAGGTCTGGGTGCACTTTGGGATACCAAGGAGCATTATTTCAGACAAAAACACAAGATTTCGAGTGCATTCTAGACTACATTGTAGGAGAAGACAGACACAATGTTGAAGAGATCTACAACATTCCATCCACAGACATATGGGCAGAAAGGAGTCAACAAGACTTTGGTGTAGCTTCTGAGGGGATACAACTAGAAGCATCCACAAACCTGGGATGAAAATTTGGTATATATACAACATTCTTATAATAGAGCAGTCCACACTTCTACAAAAAGGTCTCCATTTGAGACTTGTTTTGGATATTTGCCACCTTCACCTTTGGATATTGCATATGGGCAACAAGGAGTGAGGGAAGATCTTACAAGAGATGTTTTGAGGATTGAAAATTTTATAGAGAAGATCATGCAGATCCATCTACGGGTACAAAAAACACTGCAGAAGCCGCAGGAGAAGTATAATGTCAAGCATGATCAGCACAAAACAGGGAAATCATTCAAGGTGGGAGACAAAGTATGGCTACAATTGAACAAGGAAAGGCTGCAGGGACCTGATAAGAAAATCAAGGCTCTAAGGTATCGTTCCTTTGAGATATTGGAAAAGGTGGGTGATAATGCCTACCGACTTAGTTTACCACCATATATGTGCATTTACTCAATTGTGAATGTAGAGAATTTGAAACTCTATGAGCCTTCCATGATAGATTAGGAAGAGGAACAGGTCCTACCTTCTGTGGAGGATTTGGCACTAAACACTCAAGCAGAGTTGACAGAAGACAGTGTTGCAGAAGAGGTCCAGAACTACAAGACAAGGATAGCATGACCTTTGGCAAATTGGGTTGAAGGGACAACTTTCAAGCAAAGCTAAATGGTACACCAGAGAGAAGGTGGAGGAAAAATTTCCTCACCTCATTCAGTAAAAGTTTTTGGGGACCAAAAGTTTCCCCAAATGGGGAGGTGTGATCCGAATTGGATCATTATATTGTTTGACATCCATATCGATGCATTTGGAGTGGAAAAAGTGGAGGAATCAACTCACAGGGCCGTTTTTACCGGCGGAACCCAGTTTGGCGAAATGGGGTCTAAAACCTTCCGGGAGCGTTTTGAGGCATCAAACAACATTTTTTTGGGGGTAAAACTTTGTCGCTATAGTGTGGCACCTTTTCATGCTATTCAACACACAGAGACCTTTCCAATTGCACAAGAAGTGTGTCAATCAGAGTCTCTATGCAAAAGTTATGCCACTCAAAAGTTGACCTTCCTGTTTTCGCACCTATAGTTCAGGAGAATGCTGCATCAGCGCCCATTATTTATGGAAAAGGGGCTAGCCACGTGTTTGTGATGTAAAAGACTCTAGAAGAGTCTATTTTGTAACTCTAGTTAAGAGTTGATGTGGTCAAACTTAACCACTAGTAGGCTATCAGACTATGTTATAGCCAGGCCACTAGGAGGACGAGGCATTCCATTCTTTCGAGAGCATTTTGTTCCATAGTTGAGCAAAGATAGCCAGGAGAGATAGGAGATAGAGGACACACAGAGGATATGTGCACTGTAGCAACCCATGGGCCACAGGAATTACTTCTTTATACCTACAACCATATTTCTAGACACAAAAAGAGAGCGAAGCGGCCTCACCTTCCAGTTGGGTTTTCTCCCAAAAGGGTTTCCCAGAGAGCATATATTGTGTCTTGTGTGTGCTCTTCTTTTATTGTTCTCTACTTTTCTGTATTATTTCGATTCGCATCCATGCACTAATTATAGTTAAATCTACAGATCTTAAAGTTTAATAAACTATAATAGTGAAGAATTTTCAAAGTTTTAATATAATATTATTAGATCTGTTGTGACGCACTGTCCAGTGGACTACCCATGACAATTTATGGATCACTTCAAGGTAACTGTTACCACAAAATCTACCAAGCCTGGTGCAAAGCCTCACCAAGGAACCTAGGTCTTATGGCAACAAAAGATCACTTGCCACTATCACCTCAGTGAATTCTCCCTAGCTATTTAGTGGCGAACATTATCCCCACGAGGGAGACTTCCCTACAAAAGATCACCAACAAGATATTCAACTAAGGAGGGCTCAATGGTGATGCAAGGTCTAATAATTGAAAGCAAAGGTACCAGCCAAGCCTTGAAAAGTTTAGATAAGAGTTTCCTCTAGTTCAAGTACGCTTTCCTAAGACCCTTGTGACTTAGAAGAAAGCTGCTATAAGTTAGAGTTTGTAGGATACGCAGATTTAGGACACACAATGGCATATAGCAGCTTCAGAAAATTGCCTGAGTGATAGTATCAGAAAAGGAGAAAATAATAAGGAGGCAAGCTAGGGTTAAGTAAAAATGGTTTTTAATGGCTGAAAATGCATATGACAGCAATTAAAATCAAGGCAACAACCCCAATTTTGAGGTGAAAACATGCAATTAATGCTAGATTTTGCCTTTTATATTTATTAAATACAATTCCTTTCAATAGGGAAATAACAATGGATAATAAATTGTTATTAAATGCAGATTTCAGCTAACCCTAACCCTAGTTATCATAAATTGAAAAGGAAAGAGAAAAAAATAAAATGATCACCACAAACTAGTCTAGTGTCCTCTCTCAATTGGGAACTGGAGTCAATGATGGCAAGGTCAATAATAGAGGAACATGGATGAATGGGTGGAGGACTAAGAAGCATCTATCAGAAACCCTAGTGACTTTCTTTAAGTGGAAGATTTAAGATCAAAGGAGGCATACACAAAGTTCCTTTGATAGATTCTTAAAAGACTAATTTTGCAAAAGCATAAAGAAACAAGATTTCATAAAAGATATTTCACCTTGTAATATGGTACAAAGAATACATAATTTCAGAAATTTGCATGCAAAATGAAAGAAAATAAGCAATAAACTTACACCATTTGATCAAGAATCAATCCAACATAGGTATCCCCACGCAAAATATCCCCCACAAGACAATTTGGACCACCAAGATCACATTATGTCCAAGAGGAAAAGAACAAAAGAGCTATTGCACACTTCTTAAGAGAGATGAAAGTGTTGTGAAGTGTGATGATTCAAAATTAAAGTGACTTCTCTCTATTTGTATGAGGGTAACCAAGTCACGTTTCATTAATTTACATGTAAAAGCCCTAAAAGTTTACTTGAGCATTCAATTAGGCCTAAAGGTCAAAATCCAACCTTAAGATAGCTTCAAAACATGATAAAAGCATCAAAATAGCCCACATGTGAGAGAATAAATTCTTTCGATGACGACAACATCCTCTCAAAATGGCCAATCTCCATCCAGCAAGTGACAAAGAGGCACATGATGTTGAAATTCTAATGGTCTATGCTGAAACAATTACTTATTCCAAAAACTTTTTTTTTGCTGCAATATTAGTTAAGCAATTGTACGTCGAACATAAACCAAATACACAATAGAAGAAAACCAAGAATAAAATGACACAGAGAATTTAGGTTAGCAAAGACTAGGGAAAAACCCACAAGGGGAAAACCCAACCAGATTCTTCTTCTATTAGATATCAATTGTTAAGCAAAAATACAGAGTATAATGAGAGATCAAGAGAATGAGTAAGTTCACCCAAATTTGAACAAGTTGTAGCATGAAGATCATTGGTAGTAGTAGCAGATGCAAACACTGAATCAACCTTCCCTTCAACTGAATCAACAGTGAAACACTAAAGCATTAAATCAACCTTGGCTCACCAAGTTCTGCTCTTACTCTCCAAGTCTCTCTCTCTCACAATATTCTTCAAGTCTCTCCAACTCTCTCTCTCAAGATCGAATTCTTCTTTCACAATGCACAAGTGTGTGTGGAGAATAAATGATATGAGATACATATATAGGAGCAACAAATTCTTGTCATAAAGGAGGAGCAATACGCATGCCTTGAGGAAGAGTAACATATGCCATTTAGGGGAGTGTAGCTCATGCCATTAAGGAGAAAAACACATGCCTCAGTAACTTATGCCATTAAGGAGAGGTACAAATGCTTTAGTTAAGGAGAGTGTAACATATGCATTAAAGAGAGCGTAAGAGGAATCTTTTATGACATGCCTTGAATGAGTGCGTAAGAGAGAGTGTAATGTATCATTAAGAGAGAGAGAGAGAGAGAGAGAGAGAGTTATGTAGTGCTATGTAAGACATCAAGGAGAGAGGTACAAAGTGATTGAGGCGATGAAGGAAAGGTGACTTGAAATTCTTTTTAATAATAATATCATAATATCATAAAGCAAAATAATAATATTATTATTAATATTGATAATTAAGTCGAGATTGAGCTATTAAGATTTATTAATGATAAGTTAAGTGATTTTCCATCAACTATACTTGATTACCAATTGAAGCAAGGTGATTTACTATTTTTGGAAAATCATACTTTAGATGCTAGACATGACTTTCCAATTTTAGAAAGTCACTCCAATATTGTTACAAATGAGATTTTATTTAAGGGAATTTATCCTTGAACTCCCTCTTAGCTAGGGAGGAATTTCATTTTGCAACAAAGATCTCTACTTTCTCTGCTCATCTCTGCTCTGGAACAATGATATCTCAATCTAATGAAGAAGAATCATCATAGGGGAGATTCATCTATCACCCTATATCCACTGATCTTCCCACCTTGACACAAACTTGGAGGGATAACCACTTGTCAACACATGACAAGGATCACGCACAGCCAAGCTTTACCGTATGATTCAAGTGGTAGAACACCTGCATCCACAGAGTTTGGGGGGATTACCACTTGTGAACACATGACAAGGATCGCGCACAACTAAGTCTTATCTTTGCTTGTGGGGATTACCACTTGTCAACCCCTGACAAATATCGCGCACAACCAAGTTTTACCACACCCATTGGCTAGATGGGTGACAATCCCAACAAGCCCAGCTTGTGGGTAGGATGCATACTAGGGTATACTCTTGGAAAGTCTCTGACTTTATGGTAGGGGGGATTACCACTTGTTAACACATGACAAGGATCGCACACAACCTACAGTCAAGAGTTCCCTCAACCCCAGGAGCTCTCTTAGCTCCATTCCCAACTTGTGAACTCAAACAAGAGGGAAGAGCATAGCTCAGTGTTCTCGATCATCCATGATCACCCCCACCAAGAAGGGTCACATCCGTCAATCCAAGCTACTCTCTGAATACCAAGAACTTCCCTTTTGGCAAAGGCTTGGTAAGTATGTCAGTGATCTAATCATCAATCACAATATGATGGAGTCTCACGGCTCCTCTCTACACCATATCCCTGATATAGTGATATTTAATCTCAATGTGCTTGGACTTGTCCTGGAACACATGATTTTTTGCAAGTCGAATCCCACTTTTACTGTTACAGTATATTATTGGCGTATCTAATACATGCTCAAACAGTTCTCCAAAGAGCTTCCTCAGCCATACGACCTCACAGCTAGCCATGCTAACAGCAATGTACTCGGCTTCAATCGTGCTAAGGGCTATAGACTTTTGTTTTTTGTTCATCCAAGATATCATGGCAGATCCCAAGTTAAAGTAGCATCCAGATGTTCTCTTTCTGTCAACAGAGTGACCAGCCCAATCAGCATCAGAGTACCCATGTAGTCTCACATCTTCGGCAATATCTCTCAATCCAAGATTAATGGTCCCATGCAGGTACCTCAACACATGTTTTGCAACAATCCAATGTGCATTTGATGGCTTAGTCATATATTGGCTCAGAGTATTGACCACAAAACATATGTTCAGTCTAGTGTTCACTAAGAACATCAGTGCCCCAATCAGTTGTCAATACTAAGAAAGATTTGTCAAATCATGACCTGCAACTTCACCACATAACTTCATTCATTGGTGTATTCATGGACTTACATTTTTTCATACCAAATCTTTCTAGTAGCTTGATAACATATTTTCCTTGAGAAAGGAAAACCTCGCCAAGTCTTTGCCATACCTCTAGGCCCAGAAAGTAGTGCATCAAATGAAGATCTTTCATTTCAAACTCAGAAGCTAACTCCCTCTTCCACTAGAGGATAAGAGGTTCTCCACCTATCAAGAATAAGTCATCAACATATAATGCCAAAATCAAAGGCATATCTTGGACCATTTTGAAGTAGAGATTTGGATCAACATTGCTTCTGGTAAAACCAAGCTTCATCAAAAAGCTATCAATGCAGGCATACCAAGCTCTTGGGGCTTGCTTCAATCCATAGAGAGCTTTCTTCAGTCTACACACGAGTTTTCTGGTCATGTACTTCAAAGCCTTGTGGTTGCTCCACAAATACTTCTTCCTCGAGGAAGCCATGCAAAAAAACAATTTTCACATCAATTTGGTGAAGAGTCCATCCCTGGCTAGCAACTAGAACCCCAATAGATCGGATGGTATATATCGAGCAACATGTGCAAAACTTTCATCATAGTCTACTCCCTCTTTTTGAGGGAAACCTCTAGCCACAAATCTAGCTTTATATTTTTCAATATTGTCATCTGCATAATGTTTAACTTTGTACAACCATTTAGAAGTCACAACAAACTTACCTTTGGGTCTTGGAACTACTCCCTGTTGACACCTAATCCTCACGATTGGGTGAATTTATGTAAATAGTTAAATTAGGAATGTGAACAATCATCAGAGGATGAACTGAGCAGTCACACCCTTTTGTATATAACAATAGCCTACCTAATGAAATGAATTGAATCAGTTTTACTGCCTATTGGAGAGTTATTGCCTAGCCTGACATGGTATCAGAGCCAGTTCTCAAAATAAGTTGTAACTCCCTTCATTTTTTGCTACTGTGGACTGCACGCTGGTCTGAGCATTGAACTGAGCGTTGTCCTCTGTCATTCTCAACTAATCCACTGAGCGTTGTCCCTCTGAATGAATTGGTATGCGTTTAATTGTATTATTGAATGTTGTTTGAACGCTCGTATCTGACATGGTATTGAATGTTGTTTGAACGCTGGTATCTAACCTGGTATCAGTTTCATATTTTTGAACGTTGTTATACGAATATAGTTTCTTTTTCAATGAAAACACTGCGTATTTGAGACAGCATGATAATACCTAAGATGCGTTACCCTTTCTGCGTGGAGATGTGCTGACCTTTTCTGCGTGGAAGTTCTTGTGGCGTTTCAAATGTATTTGTTCTAACAGTTTTGCACGAGCAGTTCTTGTGGTTCTGGTTGAAAATTATTATTAAATCTGAACCTGTTCCTCTGCTTAGTGATAGTGATAGTACTATCTTTCTTCCATTGCAATTTCCGAGAAATTTTGCTCGAATTGCATGACAACCTGTATTTGGATATCTAGTGCATTGGCCATACAATTTTTTCGTTGGTTTGGATTCGTTTTAGATGAGTGGGAAGGATCTGAGAATAACTTTCTTCCACGCATGGATTGAAAATTTATATTATTCGGTATGGTATTGATGATTTGGGACAGCGCGTACCGATATGACGAGTGATTTCGTGGGCAACAAAATAGAGTGGAACGACCAATAGTGAAACAAAAAGAAAAATTGAACATTGTTCGAATGGTGTTTTAAACGATGTATTCGATTCGCTGGATTCAAAATCAGTATGCGCAGTTTTTAAATCATTCGAATGCTGCTGTTTCAAAAAAACAAAAAGTTCGAATGTTGTTGTTTCATGTGTTCATGGTATTCCATTTTGTTTGATACCAACGCAGTTTTAAATCACTGTTTCGATTGGTTTGATATTTTTTACATGAAAACATTGGTGCGGTGAATTTCATGTGTAAGAATAATAATATATTATGGAGTGATAATATATTATTTAAAAAAAAAAAGGAGTGAATGTGACATGAAATTTTATTAAATTTTTTATGGCAATATGTTATATGGTTGAGAAGTGGAAGGTATAGCATATATATTGTTTACTATCAGCAGAAGTAATTTTTTTTCTTACAGAATGCATTCAATCATCTCCATGGTAGGAATAGTTCTCACTGGCAATGAGAACTATCCTAAATGGTCCCGGATGATAAAACACACCCTCATCTTCAATGAGTTGTGGAAAGGAGTGTGTGTCGGATAAGGAGACAATGACCCAGTACAGCCTACCTCAGACAAAGAGCTCGTCATTTGGGAAAACAAGAATAGCAAAGCTTATGCATTATTCGCGGCATCTGTAAATGAAGAGGTGAGTCGCCATATTTCGTCATATTCAACTGCCTTTGAAGCCCTACAAAAGCTGAAAGAACTCTATGACTCACATTCTGCACTTGAAGTTGTCCAACTCATGATTAAACTCTTCACTCTTGAAATGCAAAATAATGATCCTCTTGCTCTTGCATCTGAAGTGAAGTCTATAATGCATGATATCAAATCCACTAAGGTTGAATTGGATATTCCTCTTATTTCTTTTCTCAAGGAACTTTATCCTACTTACTCCAATTATCTTGAGTCATTGCAAGCAAATGGAAATCTCAAAGATATACCTTTGACTCTCTTGTGAAAAAGTTTGCTGAAAGAGAGAAAGCTTTCGGAAAGAAGACAGCCCCTGAATCTTCTGAGGAGATTGTGTGCCTTGCTCATAAAGAAAAGCATCCTGCTCAAGATTCGACAAGAGGAAGAGGTGGACGAAGAGGAAGAGGAAGATATTTCAGAGGCAGGTGGGCAGACATTCTCAAGGAGAAAAGGAAGGCAGATTTACATTGTATTCGCTGCAAAAGAAATGGATCACATGATGCCTTTACATGCAAGCTACCATGGGACAAAATTGAGCAGAGAAGAAACCAACAGAAAGGTAAAACTGATGATACAGACAAAGGTAAAGCACCTGAATCCACTCACTATGTTGAGGCACAATGTAAGATTGGAGTAAATGAAGGTTTGTTTAATACTTAACTTGCTTCCTGGAAAATGATTGGCTGCTTGATTCAGGAGCAACCTGTCACATGACTCATAGAAAAGATTTTTTTGAAGATTTCACTGACAATGTTGATGGAGTAGTATACTTTGCAGATCAGTCAAAAATCAAGCCATCACGGCTTGGCACAATCAGGCTTAAACTGCCTAGTCTCTCAGACTTTCTTCTTGATCATGTTTTATATCTCCCACAGCTCAAGAGAAACTTATTGTCCTTGGTCCACATCCGCCAACAAGGTCACTCCATTAATATGTTTGATGGCAAGCTTGAGGTAAGAAAAGCATTTGACCACTCACTTGTCATGAGGGGAATAGAAGAAGAAAGGCTTCTCAAACTGCAAGGAACATCTGCTCATGCACAACATTTCTCATACAATTCTCATCATGAAGAAGTACACTCCCATCAAGTATTATGGCATGCTAGATTTGGACATTTCAACTATGACAGTCTCCACTTATTGAAGAAAAATGGTGTTGCTGGTTTGCCTACAATTCCTAGAAAACTTAAGCAATGTGATGCTTGCATTCTAGGAAAGCATAGCAAACAGTCTTTCATGATTCACATTCAAGAGCACATAGGAAGCTTGAACTTATTCATTCAGATTTATGTGGTACAATGCCTGTTCCTTCTGCAAATGGAAATAAATATATCATGACATTTATTGATGACTACACCAGAAGTGTTGGGTTTATTTATTGAAGAACAAATCTGATGCTTTCCTAACATTCAAGAATTTTCATAAATGGATTGAAAATGATGCACAATCTCATATTGGGTCTATTCGCACTGATAATGAAAAAGAATATACATCAAATGAATTTGAACAATATCTTCGCCAACATGGGATTAAACATCAAACAACTGTGCCTTATAATCCCCAACAGAATGGTGTAGCTGAAAGAATGAACAGAACAATTTTGAATATGGTACGATCAATGCTTTTTTTCAAAAATGTAAAGATAATGTTTTGGGCTGATGCTGTTCTATGTGCTGCATATATAAAGAATAGATGTCCATCTAGTGCTATAAGAAACAAAACTCCTTATGAATTGTGGTATGGACATGTTCCTTTGGTCAAACATCTCAGGATTTTTGGTTCCACCTGTTATGCTTTGATACCAAAGGTACATAGAAAAAAACTTGGTGCTAGAAGTCGTAAGTGTATTTTTCTGGGGTATTCAAATACCTCCAAAGCATACCGCCTCTATGATGAAGAAAATAAAAAGTTTGTTATATCTAGAGATGTAATTTTTCTTGAATCATCCAAATCTGACAATGTTGTTGAGCGGCAACTTGATTGCTTGGATAGATTCGCAAAAATGAAATCATTTCAAGAATTTGAAAATCAGATTGCACATCTTGAAAGGGGGATTCCTATACTAGATCAACATGTGGAATCTTCTTCTGAAGAATATTCTCCCCCGACTGAAACTCCAACAACGGATGATGCTTTAAGTGATGTAATTGATAGAATTGGGAGACTCAATCTTGATTCACTCCCAACTCAATCAACAGAGCAGCCTGGACCATATCAAAAAGGTCCCCAAAGTGGCTGACAAAGACACTTGAAAGTGTTCATCCTGATGAAATTGGGAAAACAGGAACCAGAAATTCAAACCGACAAAATGGAGGTGATGTAGATGACTCTAATTCACCTGTTGATATGGATGTTTCTTATGATTGTGAATTGAACTTGTCTACAGATCTTGAACCAACTTCCCTTAAAGAAGCTGCCTCTCATGATGAATGGAAATAAGCAATGTAAAAGGAGTATGATGCCCTCATAAAGAACAACACTTGGAAGCTGGTTGATCCTCCATTTGGAACC
>APFE030152948.1:0-14888 GCA_000404065.3 Pinus taeda
ATATATATAACTCATATCAATACTTATTTTTTATATATATTATAAAATTAAGATAACATGAAGATTAAATATTACCTTGATGAGCGTGGCCAAACATCGGGGATCGATGGGGGCATGGGCCATAGAAAAGTTGCGTAGGATACCTAAAAGCTTCTAGAGACATGTGAATGAGATTATTTCCTGAACGATTGTTTTTTTCAGAATATGATTTTTCTAGTTATGGGAGTTTGGGAAGGTGGTAGGGGAATGTTGACTATGCATAGACTGCCAACCTATGCATTCTCATTCGAGTGGTTTCTTTAGAGTGAAAGTATAATGCAAGCTAGTGGGGCTTGTGATTTGGTCACTATGGTGTGCTAACTTGCACATTTTTTCACCTCAGTGAGCTAAAGGGTGGGGAACTCTCCTTTGGATGGTGAGACATGGTGAGGACAAGAGAAATACTAAATTTTCTTGCTGAAGGAGTTAAAATGGGCTGGTTTTATTCTCTTCCTTTTTTAGTAAGAAATATGGCTCAACATCTAGGCCATAAGAGTTCCTTTCTAAATGGAATTTTAGATTTGGTGCTCCTTTGTTCTTTTTGGGTTTCCTCATATTTATGATTTCAAGAATTTGTCATGGCCATTGTCGGCTTTAGTGGTATTTGTTGCACATATCTATCTCCAAATTTTCTTAGGGTTGAGAGATATAGTTCGAGGTCTCGGGCTCACTACCTCTTTCCTTGGTTTCTTGGGTACTCAATTGAAGAGGAAATATTGTAATCATTGGGGTGCTTCTTTAGTGATAATTATGGAAGAATATGTAATTTTTGACAATTTTTATCTTGTTGAGTTTTGAAGTGGGATTTGATTACCAAGCTACACCATTTGGGTGGTTGAATTAAATTGGTCTTTGTGTTCTGGATTATATAGTGGAATCCTTAGACGAAGGGGGTATGTCATGTGAGCTGGGTGACCTCTTGAAGTCTTGGCTAGCCATTGCAGGTGGGTAGGAGAAGTGGACAATGATGGGGGTGTTGAGGCTATTTATGAGGGTAAATTGGCTCATGGACATGCTTAATCACTTAGCCATGTGGAAGCACCACCATATTTAGAATTTTGTATAGCCTTTGATGAAATAGTTTGCAACATGGTTCTTGTGGCCATGATTCTGATCTTCCTTCATGCTGTTTCTCATGCTAGAGTCTAGAGTTTCATGGATTTTCTTATGCATTTCCTTGAATTCTAGCTGTTACTACAGTGATGAGTCATTTGCTTCTTTTTTATTGTTATTTTTTCATTTATTGATTTTATCCTTGTGGTTTTTCCTTGATTTTGGTGATCTTTATACTTGTTCTTGTGGCAGCTCATTAAGGAATAGAGTTATGGTATTCTTATTGGTTTTCACGAACATGCCCTTCATTTCTTTCCACTGCTTGGTTTGGAAAATAGTCCACTTGTTGATCGTGAATTCTCAAGACATGTCTAAAGATTACATTGCCAGAGCCTTCCAAGTTCTTCCTTATTCTTCTAAGAATTCTATTCATGAACTCATTGCTTGGGTTTCTGTTTCTTGCCATTGCCTCTATTATTATGGCTGAATCACCTATTATGATAGGATTTTGAATTTCTCTTTTTTTGAAAACTCTTGTTCCCATCAACAAGTTGTATGCTTCTACCTTATTATTTGAGATTTGTCCCAATCCCCGTTCATATGTGACATTTTCTTTCCCATTAGGATCTAGGATTATTCCCCCTACCCCTGCCTTTCTCGAGTTATGCTATGAGGCCCCATCAAAGTATAAACAATATCTGTTCTAATTTTTCCTACAGTTTGTCAGTTCCTCTTCACTCATTCTTATTTTCCAAATATTTCCTCAGTTTATCTTCCTATTTCCTTTTTGTCCATTATTGTTTATTATGGCTTTGTTGAGCCAATCTCACTCTTCATGCTGAAGAGTGTTGTGATCTGTTGGTGTTATTCCTTTGACATTGAGGATTTCAAAAGTTAAACCCCACGTTTTTTAGAGGGTCTTCCCTACCCTTGGAATTTGATTTTTTAAAATGCACTTATTTCAAGTGAACCAAATTTTCCAACATAGAACAACTGGGATTCACTTCCATATCCTATAAATTCTGACTTTCTTCTTTGTTGTGTGTGGATAGGCCTTCTCGAGGGTTTGAAGAAAGTCCAGCAGGGGCTGTTCAAAATTTATTCTTATTTCTAAAGGACTTATTAGCTACTGCCAACATTCTTTGGTAAAGGTGCATTCTTGGAATAAGTGCTGAATATTTTCTTCAGCCTCATGCATAATGGCCATCATGTTGGGACTTGAAAGCCATTTTTCCATAGGTTGTCACTGGTCAATATTCTCCCTTTTAGTAGAGACTATATGAACATTTTTATCTTAGTCAGACTTTCTGATTTCCAAGCTATTTTCCAAGAATTTGAGTCTTGTTGATTTGGTTGTTCTTAAAGGATTTTATATCCAGTCCTAACTATGTAGTGTCCACCGCTTGCATCCAAAAGATAAGCATCTTCCTCATCAAAGTGGATTAGAGCTGCCCCTTTTAAGAGCTGCCTGATTTTGTTGCATTGCCCTTCCAGATCTATCAGGATTGCTAATCTTTTTCAATCTTGCCACTCATTTTGATCCCAAAGAGATATAGAGTGTAAGGTGTTGAAACCTTTATCTTTCATCCACTCTTGTATGTCTTCAGTGTCTGAATGAGTCTGTAGTGGTTCTTTTCCCATGATTCTGTCCTACCAAATTGAAGTTGTTTTCCCATCGCCTGGGATTTTAGAAATACATCTACTCATTAATGGATTTTTTTTTAACCGGCTTCCATACTTGGGTACATGGTCTTATTGGGATATTTTCATTGAGAAGTATTTTCCTGGTGCCATCCATATATTTTGTTATAAGAGTCTTTTTCCGCCAACTCTCTTTTCCTGTAATTAGTCTCCATACTATTTTCATTCCTAGTGCTGCATTCATGAGCCCAAGTTTCCTTATTGATAGGCCTCCTTGTTCATAAGGTAGTACTACTTGCTCCCACTTGACCAGGCTAAATTTTTTGTTTTCATGCTCCCCCCTTGCCATAGGAAGCTTCTTAAAATAAGCTCCATTTGTTTGTGGGCACTTGCTGGGGCCATGATTATGGCATATTGATAGATAGGTAGTGCTGCAAGGAGTGCTTTTATTAGAATTCCCCTTCATGCCATATTCAGCCACATCATACCCTAGCTTTGTATTTTGTTTTTCTTTTTTTCAATTTGTTTAGTCCATACCTCTGTCTTCATGTTCTCTTTTGAAATTGGAAGTCATATGTAAAAGAAGTGTGTTCATTTTTCCTCCATAGGGATGTCTAGGATTTGCGAGATCCCTTGCATAACTCTAGGAGGGGTGTTCGATCCATATATCTTGCATTTCGTATCATTTAATACCCACCTGAAACCTGTAAAATGTCATCCAGAACTTTTTTGAACCTCCTTGCTATTATTGTTGATGCCCCTCCCAACAGTAGAGTGTCATCAGCAAAGACAGAGTGCTTTATTGTTTTTACTCCTTTTGTTATTCCGAACCCTGTGATATTTCTTTCCTTTCTTTAATTTTCTAGAGCCTTGCTTAATGTTTCCACCATTATAATGTATAGGAATGGGGAGAGAGGAAAACCTTGCCTAGGCCTCTTGTGCTATGAAAGAAGTAATTGGGCCTTCCATTTACAAGGGGGACAATCTATGGAGTAGAGATGCATGCCTGTATGACTCCCACAATTTCTCTAGAGAATCCAAGTTTCTGGACAATAGCCATTAGATATGGATGACTGACTCTGTCGAATGCATTTGCCATATCTAGTTTGATTATGAGGCTTTTTTCTTGTTTTAGTTTACTGGAGTGAACCAATTCATGTACAATAATTATATTATCTATGATTTGCCTATTCAGCACGAATCCTCCTTGGTTTCTAGATATAATTATTGGAAGTACTTCCTTGATTCTATTTGGAATTATTTTTGTTATTATCTTATACGATGAATTGTAGAGAGAGATAGGGAGAAACCTATTGAAAGTTGAGGGGTTTGCTTCTTTTGGGATAAGAGCAAGATAGGAGGATTCGGTGTTGCCTCCTATTTTTTTTTTAAAACATTCTTCACCATTCTTAAGAAATCCTTTCTAATGGTATACCAATGAAATCTGTAGAATGTTATCATGAAGCCATCTGGCCATGGGGCTTTTTCCGGATGTAGGCTCCATATGGCCGTCACTACCTCTTCTTCTTTGAGATCCTTGCTTAGTGTTGCATTTTTCCTTTTTTTATTTTTCTTTTTGTGTGCTTTAAGAAGTATTCACTTTCAACCATTTCTTCATTCGCTGAAAGTAAGTTTTTAAAGTGCTTATAGGCTGCTTTTTTTAGTTCGTGCACTCCTTTGACCTCTTGGCTTTCAATTTGAATATTTTCTATTTGGTTTCTTGCTCTTCTTATCTTCATTGTGTTATGGAAAAAATTATGTGTTTTTGTCCCCTGCCTTGAGCCACAAACTTCTTAATTTCAATCTTGCCTCCTCTTCGTCTTTCCTATTTTCCCTATATATTTCCCAAAAGATTTCCTTCTCTCTTAGGTAATCTTACTTGATTTCCTCTTTGTTTCCTTTTTCAACTTGCATGATGTCCATTTTCTGTTGTAACTCTTTTCTCTTTTCCTTTTTATTTTAATTCATTTGCTCTTGCTCATTCCTTTAACTTGTTTCTTGCAATTTTTAATTTTGTTTCCCAAATATACTGTGGTGATCCTACTACTCTTGTCTCCCATGCTTCCTTGACTAAGTCACTGATTTCTTCGTTGCCATCCCAAATTAAGCTGTATCTAAATGGGAGCAGACCTTGATTTTCCATTTTTCCCATGACTATTATCATCGGTTTATGATCAGATGTTGTGGTACGTAAATTTTTTTATTTTATGGAGCTGTGCACTGCTACTATATTTTCTCGTATCATAATTCTATCCAGCCTTTCTTTTATGTTACTATGCCCACTCTTTTATTGCTCCAAGTGCATTTCCCATTGTTTGGTGGGACATCTATCAAGTTGTGTTGTTCCATTAATTCTTCTAGAGTATCCCTATATGGGTCTATGTGATTTGTCCTCCAAACTTTTCTTCTATGCTTCTTACCAAATTTAAATCTCCTCTTAGTATTATTTTCCCATCTTGCACTTCTTTTAGCACTTCTTTTAAGGTGTCCCAACATTTCTCTCTTTCCTTGTAATGATTTGGGGCATATATATTTATGACACTGTACATCTCTTTTTGTACTAATTTGCATTAGATCCGTTTGGATCCAGTGCTAATATTTTTTGTATTTTATTAATTCTTAAGTTCCTTTTTTCCATATTGTGCATATGACTCTTGATGCTCCGGTTGCCTGTATTGCTTCCCCTTCATAATTTCTAATTTTTTTGTTTGATATTTTCAGTTTCTTGGAAATTTATTTTTGTCTGCTGAATCATAAGGATGTCTAGGTTTTCTTTTACCAGAATGTCTCTTGTGGCATTTTACTTAATGGGCGATCCCATTCCTCTACAATTCTAGGAGACCATTATCATTATTTACTTGTTGGGTGGTGCATGGCTCCTTTCCCTCTTGTCTGCTTTTTTCGTTGTTTCCTAAATTCATTCCTAAGAAGGTTTCCATAGGTTGCTATGTTTCTAATGCCATTTCCTTTGATGCTGCTTCATCCCCGATTTCTTTGTTTGTCTTTCTTCCTGATTTTGTTTTGGTATTCTACATTTGGGGGTACTTCCTTTGACTGCTTTTTGGTTAAGATTCTATCTACTGAGGGGGGTGGAGGGGTATGAGTGTTTAAACGAGAGGGAATGAGGGGGTATTGGGGGTATGTTTTGGGGATAGGGATCTGGATCTGGATCTTGGTCTAGGGGATGGGGGGGCGGAAGGTTCCGGAGGTTCAAAAGGGTTAGGGATAGAAATAAGGTTATTAACTTTTGGTGATGGAGGATGGGGGTCAGAGGATGTGGAGGGCTACGAGGAAGAGACAGTTAGTTGTTTGTAGGCTGTCTTCTTTCTTTTTACCTGTTCCCATTTGTTTTCTAGATCTTCACCCTTTTAATTTTCATTTTCTTTTTTTTTTGTACATCTATTTGCAAATGACTGTATTCGTGACATACCTTGCATTTGAAGGGGATTTGTTCATAATCCAGCTATTGTATGTGCGTCCATTGGTCAACTTTGATTTTTATGGCTTTTGGTAGCCCTTTCCTAAGATCCACTTCTACACATATTCTGGTGCATGCATGCATATTTTCCTTTGGCCCACACCTGTCTATATATTTCACAACTATGTTTCCTATTGCTTTGACTGAATCGTTCCCCTAGCAGCAAAGGGGAAGGTGTGGCAGTCTGACCCAAATGGGGTGTCATTGGGAACATCCATTTCCGGATCAAAATCTGGTGTCAATCTATTTAGATACAAACCCCTAGTATCCATAAAATATGGTCCATTCCTAAATATCAGATCTTGATTCTCCTTGGATTCAAAGTGGAAGGTGAAGTAACCTCTTTCGCAAAACCTTATTGAGATTTTCCCATCTATTGACGCAGTCCAGTTCCTTTCTGCCCATTTTTGCACAATTTTGGGTGATGGCCATAACCCAGTGAATTTCCCCTCTAATCCAAGCTCTGCTAGGGAAAGTGTTGCTCTACGGGGAAAGGCAGGGGGGAGTAAGATTTTAGGAATATCTTCCATTCGTTTAATAAACTTGGTGGCTGATGGTTTATTCTTTGTCGGGCCCATTGTAGAAATGAGAGAGGCAAAAGATTTTGTTGTTCTTTCATTTTCTTGCTACTGACCTGACAAAAGCTCTCCGTCCTCTAATGCATCCATGGAGCTCAAGCCCCTGTAGCAAGAGGCAGCTGGGGGACAACTGCGTGTAACTGCATGTTTCTACCTGTGATCGTTCGCTAGGGTGCAGAGCTCTTTCAGCAAGTGCGCTCCTAGAAACAAGTTCTCAACTTCAACTACTCAAACTTATAAATCATTATTTATTATCTGAATAGAGAATTGATTGTTAGGAAGTGAAATTTATCACAATATGCTTGAATGTATTAATGGATAATATATTCCCATATAAATAGTTCTTTATTACCTGAACAGAAAATTGATTGTTGGGGAGTGAAATTTATCACAATATGCTTGAGTATATTCCTTAGATAATCTACCAAAAAAAAGTTAATTTTTCCTTAATTAGTGCTTTACAGTATGGATATATGTTGTGCCTTAGATTGAAAAATAATAAAAATATTCACATTAAAAAAGAATCAAATTAAGAATAATGATAAAAGAATTGAATTTCTTTTTATTTCTTTAGTACAACAAAGATGTGTAATTCTTTAACTACCTTAGATGAAATTGAGACGACATTTAAATTAATATTCATATTAAATAATAAGTAAATAAACAAAATATTTTACTGTTGATAATAACTAAATTTTATTTCAATTTGAGAGATATAAAGTAATTAGAAAAAAGTATTGTTGTCTTTTTACTTTTCAATATTGGGAAGATGTGTAATTCATTCATTTAAAATTATTTCAGTACCAAAATTCGATAAAATATTTGAACATTCACACCAGCTAATATATTTCAATATCTACTCTATACATATTTAGACAGAGATACAACAAAACAAATATTCTGATGTTGATAATATATGAAATATTTCAATGTAAACCTTATATAAAATAATTTTATATATTTTTTTGTAAGAATCTCAAGAAATTCATCTTAGCAAAAATGATGTACAAAATTTACACAACCATAATAATGTTGGTTCTTCTAGCGGAACTAGGTTTTGGACCATCTTCCCACCATGGGGAAAACAATAGGTCATTGATTGAAGGATAAGGTCCTGTAGAGATTCATGGGGACTATTAATTCATTAGAATTAACAACTTCCTTATGGAAGCTTCTTTGGCTTGTTGTTTCTTCCATAACTTTCTGGCTACTAAACTTTTGAGGCCCAATGCCCACCACCTAGGTTCCTTAATTCATCAGCTTCCATGGAGGATACATTGTGCAATATTCTTTCATTAATATTTGGAATGAAGAGATCAGTTTTTTCGTCAAAATATACAACATGGGGATGATGCTCACGACCACATCCATCGACTCCATTGCTTACACATATACTTTCCTGATCCATAGTAGTGGGAGGGCGAATGAGGAGAAGGAATTTAGAATCACTAAGGGAATTGTAGCTTTTCTTTTCGAAGGAAATATGAGTATGACAAGGTGCATGATGAATCGCGAACAAGTTGGGTGACAAAAGAGCCAAGAAATATTTAGACAGACAATATGTTTTTGATCGCCAAGTAAGTGAATGAGGCATTAGTGTTAAGTATAAGTCGGTCACACATAGGATATGGAGCAGTGGATTAGGCATCATGAAAATCGATCGATTAGCATATGGAGTTGGCGTATTAAAGTCATATGAGAGCCAATTTCTGTGTCAATGCATGGTGATGATAAATGCATTCATGAAAATGATCAATTTCCACCCAAATTAGGGGGGATTTTATATCAAATTAACATTTATAAACAGAAAAAAAATGAATTTAAAATATTTTTTCCTTAATTAATTTTTTTTTCCACTCAATAATATCAAGGAGATGTTAAATTTCTTTAATACTTAATAAAATCTCATACTAGACATTTAGAAAATATTGGTGGTGAGAGGAAATTTAGTGTAAACAATAAATAAATAAAGTGAACGATATTCCACGTTTAATTAATTGGTGCTTTCTAAGTCAATGACATCATGGAGATCTATAATTCCTTCAATATTTGATATGAATTAGAATTTAAAATACATTAACAAAAAGGGAAGATTGGCAAGTATGTATTTTGTATATAAAAGAATTGGAAAAATTATAACTAATGATTCAAAACTTTTAACGGTGTCTATCTCAAAATGAAGGAGATGTGTAATTTTGTCCTTATTTATCTTGCAGTTGACATACGAAACGAATGTGTGTGTCTATGTGTCTATGTTTTAGTAGTATAGATAAACATCCAAATTTGAACTATCTATATATTATATTGGTAAATGAAAAATAAAATTATGATTAAAACATTTTAATTGTGCGTAACTCAAAATGAAAGAGATGTCCAATTCTTTTTTCATTTAGTTTGGAGTTGACACATGGAAGGAATATATATATATATATATATATACCTCTTATAAATACTTATTTTCTATATATATTATAAAATTAAGATAACATGAAGGTTAAATATTACCTTGATGAGTGTGGCCAAAAATGGGGGATTGATGGGGGGTAGGGGCCATAGACAAGTTGGGTAGGACACCCAAAAGCATCTAGATACATGTGAATGAGATTATTGCCTGAATGATTGTTTTTTTCTAGAAGATGATTTTTCTAGTTATGGGAATTTGGGAAGGTGGTAGGGAAATGTTGGCTATGCATAGACCACCAACCTATGCATGCTCATTTTAGTGGTTTATTTAGAGTGAACGTATAATGCAAGCTAGAGGGGCTTGTGCTTTGGTCACTATGGTGTGCTAACTTTCACAGTTTGGCACCTCAGTGAGATGAAGGGTGGTGAACTATCCTTTGGATGGTGAGACATGGTGAGGACAAGAGAACTACTAAATTTTCTTGTCAGAGGAGTTAAAATGGTCTGGTTTTATTCTCTTCCTTGTTTATTAAGAAATATGTCTCTTCTTGTAGGCCATAGGAGTTCATTTGTAAATGGAATTTTGGATTTGGTGGTCATATGTTATTTTTGGGTTTCCTCATATTTATGCTTTCAAGAAGTTGTCATGGTCCCTGTCATCTTTAGTGGTATTTGTTGCACATATCTATCGCCAAATTTTCTTAGGGTTGAGAGATGTAGTTTGAGGTCTCAGGCTCACTACCTCTTTCCTTGGTTTCTTGGGGTACTCTATTCAAAGGGAAACATTGTAATCATCAGGGTGATTCTTTAGTGATAATTATGGAAGAATATGTAATTTTGACAATTTTTATCTTGTTGAGTTTTGAAGCAAGATTTGATTACCAAGCTACACCATTTGGGTGGTTGAATTAAATTGGTCTTTGTGTTCTGGATTATATAGTGAAATTCTTAGACGAAAGGGGTATGACATGCAAGGTGGGTGAGCTCACGATGTCCTGGTTGGCCATTGCAGGTGGGTAGGAGAAGTGGATAGTGATGGGGGTGTTTACACTATTTATGAGGGTGAATTGGCTCATGGACATGTTTCATCACCTAGCCATGTGGAAGCACCACCATATTTAGAATGTTTGTATAGCGAGATGCAGTGTTATTGCACTACTGGTGGAGTTAGGGAAACAGAGACATGATGACTTGAATGAGGTGATAACATTCTTTTTTTTTGTAAGCTAGGGAGTTACCATTTTCTATTAACAAAAATGAAACCACTACAATCTTAAGGTGGTCTCAACCCGCCCCGAGGGGAACCAGGTTTATTGACCACCTATAGTTTTTAACTGCTAACCAAAAATAAAAGGTTTTCAGTCTATCTTTCCAGGCTTTGTAAATATCAACCTTATAACTGTTACTATTGTCATGTGACTGCAAGTAAAAATTAACATAGATCCTATACATATCTAATGGAAACTAAGAATTGCACTTTCTAAATTCTTCAAAAAGCATGCCTTTTCTTCATTGATTCCCGACATCTTCTTGCTGCTCCTTCTCCTTCTTTATTACCAAGCCATTCGCCTCTAGCTGCTGCTGAAGATCCTCCAGCCTCTTGTCCTGCATGAGAAGAGTGATTAGGATGTTCTTCAGCTCTTTCTTCAGGTTTGGGATCCCCTGTGATAATTCAGCCATTTCCAAGGCTATCTGCTCCATAGCCTTGGCCATAAGCCTTTTCATTACCCAATATAAGTGTAGAGAATGTTTATATAATGTCATTCGGCCTCGAGTATGTCCTGGATCCGGCAAGAGATGCACCCAGTCCTCCATTTCTTCCTCAGACTATGCCTGAATTGCCTCTTCCTCCCAGTGCTCAATTATCCTTCTGATTTTCGGGTTAGTCTTCTTGTTGTAGGCTCGCTCAGCTACCTGAACTTGTGTCTCAAAAATCCTCCTTCCCTTTCTACCTTCCCCTTCAACGTTGCTCTCCCCGTCTTCCATCGTACCTTCTCGACAGCATCGACCCCGTCTGCTTCTACCCTCTGCTACTCCCTGCCTCCTCTGGCCTCCCCTACCTCATCGACCTCGCCCTTGAATCCGTCTTCTGCTCTCTTCCTCATCTACCTGTTCCTGACTTCCTTGAGCTTCCTCCCTTCCTCTTTTCATGGTCCTGCTTCCAGTGTTTCTCCCATTTCAGGTGAGATTTCCAGTCCCCTGTTCTTCCTTCTCATTTTCCACTTCGACGTCTTCACTCCCGCTCTCTGAATCATCATACATAGGTATATAAAACTGCTATGTATCCCCCTCCATTATTCCTTTACCTTTCGCATCCTGGTTCCCTCGACCCTGGTTCCCTTCTCCTGCCCTACTCCTCATCCATCTACCTGCTGACATACTCCCTTCTGCTGCCATTCTTCCCTCACTTCTTTTCCTCCTTCTCCATGTCCCTGCTTTTTCTACTCGGCTCCTTAATCCTCCCTCTCTCCCGACTGTGTACAGCTCATTATTGCCACCCTCTCCTGTTTCTCTGCATGCAATTTCCCTTGTTCTACTTCGCCACCCTTTCTCTGAATGAGGTGATAACATTCATGATTGACTAAAAACATAATAAACATGAAATTCTGGACAAGATGACTTCACTTATAACGAGCCAAATATTGACTAATAGGCAGCTAGATCATATTGAGGGTCAGATTGACCACTTAGAGATTCATGTTTATGGGCCCCCCTAGACCCTCAAACATTTTTTATTTTGGATAGGAATTGGCACCCGCTCATAATCTTTGACGGAAGTTCTTTTCATATGTATTCTATATGTTTTTTGGATTCTTTATGCATTTATTTTATGGACACAATCTAAATTTTGGCACTTTTGTATCACCTTTTATATCTTTCTCCTACTTAATAAATTTGGTTGGAATGAAATGGGGGGAGAAGCATACCTGAAAAAAATTGTTGCTCTATTTCAAAGAGCTAATAGAATCAATTTGATCGAAAACAAAAATATGAAGGGTAAATTTCGAGTCTGGGTTATAACCATAGCTTTGAAAAGGTGGCTAGACTCATGTTTTTCACATTTCATTTCATCATAGATTTCCATTCAAAATCTTATGCCACTCCTTGTTGGAGTTACATTCGGATGTTTTGATAAAATTATAAATAGTTGGAACCTTTAGTGATTAAAGAATGACAAAGTGAATTTGAATATCATTTACGACACTCGATACTACTTCATTTTGTCACATTTTGCAATACTTTATTCGAATTTGTTTACCCTCAATGTTGCTTACTATTATATATTAATTTTATGGCTGCTACTTTTGTGTTGTGGAAGCGCTTCTTGTTACTTTAAAGAATTTATAAAAACATTCCAATGCACATCATATAAATAGTGATATTGGATTATTTCACAATACATAATATATTAATCGATTATAACATTTATGATAAAAAAAATTGTCATATTCGATGTCTTGGTCCATTCCTCAGGAAAATAGTGTCACATCCATAGTTTTCCAGGTGATTTATAATCATATCATTTAGATGGCCATGATGGTAGTTATTTGCAGTCCATGTCAATTGAATAAGTGATTATACTCTCCATATAAATATGGATTTTATTTACACATTATTGATTGTGGATATTATTCTTCTTCAATCTAATAATTTATTATACACTCCATATAGATTTACTTTTACTTCTCAATTGAATAATAATTTTGTTCCCTACATCACCCTTAGAAGAGGAAAAGGGCTTATGTGGAATTAACTTGCTCAAGTGTTGGTGCTCAAATGTGATGTACAAGCCCTATCTTGTAATATTAAGGATGACGATCATCATCTATTAGGTGTTTATGAGCCTCATCATTAGGTAACTTTATGGACCTTCATACACCGCCAAACTTATTTAAATCAACTCTTGTCATAATTCCTTACATATTTTGGTTATATTTTGCTTAATGAGATGAGTAAAAGAGAGATGTTATGTCTAGTGGAATAATGTGAATTGGTTGCAGGTTTTTGAGAGAAAATCATGATAATTTTGGCTAACTAAGGGCAGAAACACAAATGAGTCAAGAAGGAGAGATTGTAGGAGATAGATCCTCCTCATTTAATCCTCACTCATTCGAATATTCCTCCATCAAATCAAACTATCTCGGAGTTACAAGTAGCCAAGTCATGAAGATCAAAAGACAATAGAGCGAGTGACAATTAACGAACCAGTTCATCTTGAGTTTGGGAGACGAGCCTCCCTATATTTAAAGAAGTAGTTGGAGACTTTAGTTGTATAAACAAAGAGCCCTAGAGCCTCATTAGAATTCGTATTTTTTATGTAAAAGCACTAGGAATTTTTGAGTTCAAGACTTGTGGAAGACAATGTTATGTAATTTTATAATATGATAATGAGAATGAGCATTTCCTTGATCAAGCAGTGAGTTGAATCAGAGGGCTGAAGCTCTTAGGATAGGGCGCAACCCTAGCAACAAACGCTCCTCTTCTTGTATTTGTATCCTTAGTTGATTTCATAGATTAATGGTTGAATTGTTTTTAGCATTATTTCATTGCAAGCAGTTGTGGATTTGATTAGTTTTCTCCCATTTGTGCATTGCTTTAACAATAGCTTAGGAAGATAAAGGAATATGAAAATGTTGATAGTAGGTAGCTTTGGATGCACTTCTCCCTTCAAGGACCATGGTTTCAGGAAAGAACTACTATGCAGCCCCAAAAAGACATAATTCTGATTTCTTATGGAATTTAGGGTTTTTCTACTACTTAGGCCAACATTTTACCTGTTTTCAAGAATAGGATTTAATTTTCATTTCTAATATATTCAGCCTTGCATTAGATCTCATAAAGGTTTCGTACTATTATGCAAGTTTTTCCATGGATGAAATAGGCAACTAGATAATGAAATTTTGTTTTCTTAGTTGATTTAAAATATTTCTTGTTTGACATGATTCATGGAGAAATGCCACGGATTGATGCAGTGCAGGAGTTTCACAAGTGTAGAGAGATCTCATGACCAACAATCTCATCCTAACTTCATCAATCCATGATTATCATTTTTTCCACTAATCCCTATCCAAATTAATCATTTCATAAGAACACTTCTCCAAGTTTGTTGAGCAAATCCAACCATTTCACAAACTCTTTTTTGATCTTTGAAGGAGTCCTAACCCTTCCATTGCCTCATTTCTCCCACCATTCACCTTCGTTGAGCCTTACACCACCTTCCAAATCCCTCCTCTTGCTCTCAACCAGATCTTGTAGGAATACAGGGGATCATGTAGTAGCATTAGGACATTTTGTAGGAGGCATTAGTACATCCTATCGGATGATCTATAGTAGCCTATTTTAAGGCCTAACTATGGAAAAAGCACCTAGGAAGATAGGAAAAGGGGATTTAGCATTCACATTGTCATAAAAAATACAAAAAGGAAAAAAGCGTTATTGTGTTCATTTACATGCCCAGTAGTTGAATGTTTGGTTATTTCAGATTACATGCCTAAGGCAGTAGGATTACACACATTTAAACTTAGCCATCTGGTGTTTCCTCTTCTTCTAAAGCTTTGTTATAAGCACTCATCTGCTTTTATGCTTCCTTGATTTTTTTTACTGTTGTTTTTCTGTTGAGTTCATAGTTTTTTGCTTTATGGATTTTTTTTGGACCATCATCTTATTTGTTGTTGTGTTTGTTTTGAGTATTTTAT
>APFE030152979.1:0-18622 GCA_000404065.3 Pinus taeda
GTATCAATCAACAAGGGAATCCAGAGGCTCACACCTCCACCCCCAAAGTAATACCAGGATTCACCTCCTTCCTAGTAGGAAGTCCATAATCCACTGCAAAGTCAAATCTGCATCCAATGACCAATGTTATAATCCTACATCACTTGTCCTCTTAGCAAACAGTTACCGGCTCATTGTTCCAGGGTGCACTCCCAATGTGCATCTGATTCCATCTGGCAATGCTAATGACCAAAACAAATCCACACCCAACCTTCCCTTCTCTTCTACACAGTCCCTCGAGCAATCCAGTTAATCCCTTCCATGTAGTCACTCACCTTCCAAGTTTCATTGGCACCCCCATCTCGGGCAGCCCATCCCTTGGCAAGGCTTCCTCGCATCGCAAGATACAAAAACCAAGGCACATCCCTCCCTCAACACATCATATAGGGCATAGCATGCTCATGGAAATCAATGGACATTATTGGGTACCAGTGTCCCACAATGGCCCTGCTCCTGAATACTTTACTAGCGTGTTGCTGCATGTTCCAATTGATTTTGTTGTTGTTGTCAATTCTTGCAGCCGAATTCAATCACCCAACCAGGAATTTCATGCATTCATATACCAAACACATAAATTCCATTAGATTTGAAATAAATTCACATAATACCTCATTGGTAGCTTGTTAATAAGGTACATTTGCAATCATGTTCGCTTCCTATCACAACAAGTCAAACTGGCATATTTGACCAAATCAACATGTACAAAAATATCACATCAGGTTAGCTCAAAACATAATCATCAAAATCATAAATGACATGTAACCATCATAAATAAAAATCATAGATCAAATGTAATCATCATAGACCAAAATCATAAATCACATTCATATTAAAACCAAAATACAATACTGATAATTATCCTTCATCGATCCTTACTTCTTCCTTTGTTATTTTGTACAAACACAAGATCAGTTGCCACACCTAGCAAACACCCAGTGCCTTCTCCTCCACCAAGTGCACATATGCATAGTGTGCATCACACACATACAACCACACACACCATACAACACCATGCAACACATGCACCTATACATGACATACAACACATACACCTACACCCAGTGTACGTACGTATACGTACACAATATACATCACAAGACATGCATCCGCACATAAGCTGTGACGCCACAAATGCATACACATACATCCGATATAAAACACAACTCATACATATATACCTGATGTACAACAACACACAATACATGTACCCACATAGGTGCAACACAACAAGTACGAATGTCACGACACAACAACTACACAACACACATATATAGTACCGCATGCCCATAACACAACATATATAACATGAAAAAAATACAACACATATACTAGTACCATATGTACCATATGTACATGGTACCATCTGTACACTGCAACCCCCTGAACAACATTTGCACAACATCACATGTACACGACACAACCTGCACAACATGTACACAATGCCACATGTACACTACACCACTTGTACAACGTGTACACAATACCACTACATAGTACCACATGCATGACATGTATGCAACACGACATGTACACAAAGTTGCATGCACGACATGTACACAACACCACCTGCACACAATGGCACTTGTACATGTACACAACACCACATGCACACAGCACCGCTTGTACAACCATGCACACCACACCATATGTACCTAGCACCACATGTACATAGCACTACATATCCAACATGTACATAGAATCATTTGGACACAACACCACATATCCAACATACGCAGAGCACTATACACATACAACATCACATATCCATCATGCACACAGTACAATATGCACACAACACCATATATCCAACATGTACATAACACCATCTATACCCAACAATGAATATGTAACATTCATACGACATTATCTGTATTAACACCATGTACATAACATCGCATAGACAACATGTACACACACATATAAAACCACATTTTCCTTACCAAGAAACCTTGCTTCTCATGTCTTATCCATGCTTATCTTAGCATGTCGCGGACCACGTCACTTTCATTCTATTGGTGTATCCTTCAACGTTACCTGTCATAACATAAACATAGGCATAATACAAGCATATTAATTCGTATTCACATAACAATAACCTCATATATTTGTCATGACTACTCTTCCACTTGATTCCTCGCGAGACTAGGAACCTCTTCATGCCATTAGCCTGCATAAGCAATCATTCATCCACGAGAATGATTCCTGATGACCCTGTCAGATAGTGACATAGATACATGTACACATACATACACCATAAAATAGTAATAATCTCGTTAGTCAATGTCATACATAGATACATATGTATATATAAACATTAACATAAAATAATCATGATCCATGATCACCCTGTCAAATATGACATACATACATACATACATGTATACATATGTAAACAACAACATAATCATGATCATAAAATAATTACTAGATATCAAAGTCAAGGTTAAGAGAACTTCTTTTTTTCATGCACAACATCCACGATATTGAGAAAAATAATTCCCAACATAGCCAAAGCACTTGATGCCTCAAATCCATTTACTTTACCTTTCCTGGTTACTTTTCTCATAACTATATTGTCACTGTCCATTTACACCAATGGATTGAACCAATATAATCTGATTGTCATAGTCTTACCTTTCGTTGCGCTTACTCATACATTGAGCTTCATCTCAGTCTTACATTACTTGCATTACCTGTTGAGTACCACACAACTCTCCCCGAGCTCCATTAACTTTCCTCTTTCCCAACCAATTCCCAAGACTTGAAACAACAAAATGCAAGTCAACAAACAAATAAGAAGAAGATCATAGAAAACCAACAACAATACAACACCAAAACAAAGTGGCATGTCCATGAACCATGGTTGGTCAATTTAATGTTCTTAACTTGCAAGCACAAATTATCGACCGGAGTTGGTAAACTTATGAAGTGCAAGTGCACTATATATGCTAGAAGCCTACTCTTTCATTTAGTAAGATGATGGTTATGTTTGTTTTGAGATTTTCATTGTTTATCTAGATTTTCATTAGAGTTAGATTTCTACAAATTAATACTTGAAAGTTAAGTTATTGTTAGAATGAATGAGAATTAAGCTATTGTTAGATCAAACTATCAAATCGTATCTAATTGATTATCATTCTAAAATGTTTTATATTTTTCATCCTAAAATTATTAATCTATATAAACACTTTATTGCTATAAAAATAGAGTATTGAAATCCAAAAGCTTGTCTATGAAATATATACAATTATGAGTTCAAAAATCATGAAAGAAATCTCTAATTGCAAACTGCCGAGTGATATAAATTCTAATTCTAGAAAGCATGAAGAGGCTAACTGTAATGAAGCGAAAAAATGCTGAAGGGTTGAAGGACTAATCTATTAAACGACTGTAAGCATAACAAAATGTGAAATGGTAAATGAGATAATTGAGTTTATACGAAATAATAAAAACAATGAAGTAATTAAACTTGAATGCAGTGATAACATAAAGCATTTGAATGAAAGCAATTATAAAGCAACGAAACGAAAATAAACTAAACCCTTGACTGTCTACAGGGGCCCTACGCATCCTGTAGGTATGATTCACAATCACATACACATCGAATCAGAAAAGTATCTTCAAATTAATGCAAGAGCGAAGGTCTGGTTCACAATTTCTTGAACAATTAACATAATACTTCCTCCCCCTGTTATCGTTTACAGAGGATACATATTTATATAAAAATGTGTGCTCAATATGTTGAGACTTCTATGCCTACAAGTTTGATGTTCAGTCCTAATTCAAATATGAAACTTAAATAGGAAAATCATTATTTCGTTGATTTGCTATTTGGAAAGAAAATCGAGAAAACGTGTTGTGCCTGGACTATTGCTGCTACGTGTTGACCTATATCTTTTACTGCTCTATTGTGTGATCCCTTTGGTGAAATGGATCGAGCAAATAGGAGGAGATCCATGAGGGGATCGATCCTCAACTACCCATATGCTTAGTTTCTTCATTAGTGCACCAAAACCCCGCGAACCATGGAGGTAGCTGCAGATTTACAAAATGGTTTCATAATCATGTTAATTCTATAGCTAATGCACTCGTTAATATAACAATAAGGAACATTAATGCATATGAGAAATAAGACATGTAATATTTGTTACCTTATCATAATCTATGATTTATTACCTTTATTGAGTTGATAGTGATGATGAAAAAGAGGAAAATGGCGGAAAAAGGGTGTCGAAACAAAACAGTTATGGAACCTCTACCTTGTCATGAGGATCTTGAGCGATGATCATATGAAATTGGTGAGTAAACATATGAAACCCTTGGTGACGAAACATATGAAATTTCCATCATTGGTTTCCTCATGAGGATCTTGTATTTCAAGTTTATAACCTGTTTTTGTAAAGCCTTATTTTTCTTCTTAAGTTTCTTGTTCTTATTAAACCATAGACTTAGATGTAAGATGAGTTTATCACTCTTATCTATTTGAATTTCATTATGTGCTTTCAAGGCTTGATTTTCATTTTTGATATACCTATTTAATGTCTCCAGTTCAAAGACTTCTTGTTTCAATATATTGACTACTAGAGGTTCTTATGGTTCATTAAACTAATTTTCTTTTTCCTCTTGAATTGGAATTGATTTTCTTGTTGCGTCTCTTTTCTCCAAGGACTTAATATAGTCATATATATCTTGTTGTACCGGATCAATCTCTGGCGTTCTTCATCTTGGACTCTGAGGAGGCAATGTGATAGTTGGTGATGAAACCCTTGGTGACAAAACCCTTGGAAATGAAACTCTTGGAGGAGTCCTTGAATCTTCTTCTTTGGCGTCTGAATTTTCTTCTATTTCTATACTGACATGCTTTGTGCTCTTTGAGGGTAGTCCTTTTGCTGAGTTGAGTCTGGTACTCCTGTTTAAGGCTATGACAGGGGTCTTTTGAGTTTTCTTCCTTTATGTTTTAGGCTTCTCTATTTGTGATGAAATCTTTGTTTCTTTTCTGGCTTTCTTTCTTCTAACATTTCTTTTTTTTATTTTCTCTAAAACTTTTGCAAGTGGGATGTCATCTTATGACAATTTATGTGGCTATTGTTGTTCTTGTTCGTGTGCCTTATCAATTTTTATTTTCTTTCCCCTCTTAGGTCTGCTGCTATTTGGTTGCCCATGAGTTTCTTCTTGAAAGTAATTTCTAACTAAAAATCTCTCCCAATTATCGCCTATGTTTTGGAAATGAAATTCAACAGGTTCTTTGACTAGACCATGGTGATATATTGTATTATCTATAAACTGAATTCTCCTTTGTACATTTCCTAACATCTTTCTAAGACTATTCAACAAGAAATATGGAAGGTTTATCTCATTTTCTTCAAGGAAATTCATTAGCAGCCGAATATGATAGAAACACATACATCCAAATCTTCCTTCGCAAGTAACAAATTTTTGGATTATTAGACGTAGGTTTCTCCACTTACTTTTCAATGTTGTTCTTGGGATGCCCTTCTTGAAAATGTTGGTTTCCATGCTTCGTTTCTTCAGGAAAACCTTCTAGTCCTTTATTTCTATACCTCTATTCTTGAACCATTTCTTTCTAATCCGCAGCGGTCCAGTGGCTTTGGCTATAAATGACTTTTTCACTGTGAATTTGATGTTCCCTATCTCGACTTCGACTCCATAAAATGCATTGGCGAAAAATTTGGTCACTTCTCTATGGAAGCCATCGAATTTCTCTACAAATTCGAGCCACTGTGCTTTCTACAATAATTCTTTTGTTTGTGGATACCCGTCTAAAGATTTCTTGCATGTTGGCTTCGTTCTGACTATCACGCACATTGCCAAGAAGCTTTGCTTCACAATTGTTTTGTTTGACAGGGTAGGATGGCTTGGTAGGGTTTTTAGAGCAGAGAGGCCGAGAGTGTAAGTGATGGAACTATGAGTGCGTAGGTAGTGAGGGTATAATGGAATGAGGCAGAATCTAACTATTAATGTTATTCATGCTTATATTTTCGGTGGTCGATTCAATGGATTGGGATATGAGCGATGATGATTGTAAGTGAATGGCGGATTATGCAAGATTTGACATAAAACGACCAACTCTTTGCAATAATGATTATGATTTTTTGGTAGTACTATGTCTTGCAATTCATATATGTAATGTTTTAATCCATATTATTAAATTAAATAAATTCATACCTTTAAGTTATTTGCTTGCTAACCTTTGGTTGCCTTTTATGTTGTCTTTAGGTATCTTGCAGTGGAGGGAGTCAATCATTCCTTTAATTGCATGATTAAAGGTGTTTGTCACAATGGCTGTAGAAAGTCATCAAAGCTGCAGAAAATCAATGATTTTGTAGCTATTTATTTTTTGAAAATAAAGGGATAAAAGAAAATGGGATTCTAGAAAATGGAAATTTTAAGATGCCAAGAATTCTTGGTTTTCATCTTGAATTTTCAGTATAAACATGCCAACAATTGTTGGTTTTCATGTTTATACATATTTATTATTATTATTTTATTTTTAAATTTATTTTTTTATTTTTTATATATGAAATAGAAAATTCTAAGGTGGAGAAGAAGAAGAATTCTTCTTAACCAACTTCAAGGAGTAATGCCCACTCTCCTGGTCGAAATTTTCTTTCTTTGATGTATTTATCATGCCATCTGGATCTCTATTGTTGGAATAAACTAGCCTTTTGGATAACATCTTTCCTTATTTCATCAACCTCATTGAGTTGTCCCATTTTTTGCTTTTTTGCTTCTGATAAGTCAAGTCCCAACTTGATTGCTGTCTTGTAGGTCTGAATCTAGAACTCAATTAGAAATAGGACCTGCTTCCCATAAAAAATTTCATAGGGAGCATGTCCTGTAGCGTTTCTTCGTGTGGTACGTTAGGCCCATAAAGATTTTGAAATCTTTTCTGCCCAATCCCTTCTATGCAAGTGAACTATCTTGGTAAGGATTGCTTCAATCACTTTGTTGGTAGACTCTACTTGTCCATTTGCTTGTGGATAGTATGGAGTAGATTTATGATACTTGATTTTATATTCTTCCACTATATTTTTCACCACTCTAGATGTAAATTGCTTCCCTTGATCTGTTACAATTTCTCTTGGGACACCAAAACAAGTAAAAATATCCTCAAAAAGAAATGAAACTACAACAGTTTCACTAGTAAAATAAAGTGCTTTATCTTCTACCCATTTAGCAACATAATCAGTGCATACAAGAATATATATTTTTATGTTTTAAAGATGGATTAATTGGTCCAACAAAATCCAAAGCCCATTTTTCAAAAGGTCTGATGAGTACCTAAGGCTGTAGTGGCATTTTGTCTGAAGGAACAGGTATCCCCATTCTTTGACAGCTATCACAAATCTTAACATATCCCTTGACATCCTTAAAAAGGGAAGGCCAATAATATCCTAAGAGAAGGACTTTATAAGCAGTGCTTTTATCAGCAAAATGACCCCCACATGGTTCATCATGGCATGCTTTAAGTATTTCAGGTATTTCATCTTCTCTTACACACCTTCAGATAATGAGATATGGTCATGTCTTGTATAATTCTTCATTTATCCATGAATAAGATACACTTGAATGGATTATTCTTCTCTTTTCTCTAGGAAACAAATAGGAGGATAACTTTCCTGAAACTAAATAATTGGCAATATCTGCAAACCAAGATGATTTAGTAGACACTGCAAAAAGATATTCATGAGGAAACTTATCCTCTACAAGTATATCATTGTTATCATTTTGAATTCTAAATAAAAATTTAGCAATTGTGTTTTGTTTTCCAAGTCGATCCAGAATGGTGATATTGAATTCTTGTAATGTTAATAGCCATCTTGTTACTCTACCATTAGTAACTTGTTTATTCATTAAATATCTAATGGCAGAATGGTTTGTATGAACGAAAGTTTCATAGCCAGTAATGTAATGTCTAAATTTATTAATGGCATGAATGACAACGAAAAACTCCTTCTCAGCTACAGTATAATTTAGCTCTACAAGAGTTAAATTTTTATTGATATAATAAATGGCATAAGGAGTGAGGTCTTTTTTTCCTAACACAACTCCTAGAGTTGTATCTGAAGCATCAATTGATATATGAAAGGGAAATTTCCAATTAGGTCCTTTTAAGATAGGTGCTTCAGAGATCTTCTTTTTCAAAGTTTCAAAAGCCTTCTGACAATCAGAGTTCCAACTAAATTCACAGTCTTTGGTGAGTAATTTGAAGAGTGGAGATGCAATCTTTGTGAATTTTTCTATGAATATTCTATAATAACGAGTAAAACCAAGAAAACTCCTAACATCTCATTGACAACTAGGGATTGATAATTTAGAAAATAACTTCTACCTTAGATGAGTCTACCTTAATTCCATTTCCTGAAATATGGTGACCTAAAACAATTCTTTCATTATACACCATAATAAAAAAAAAAAAAACCTTCATGATTTAATGAGAGATTTGCTTCTTTGCATCTTATGAGAACTCTTTCTAAATTTTCAAGTGCTTCTTGAAAAGAATTTCCATAAACTGTGAAGTCATCCATATATACTTCCACACAATCATGAATAAAATCAAATAAAATTCATAGTACTACTCTTTGAAATGTTGCTGGAGCATTGCATAACCCGAAAGGAAGTACTCGGTAAGCATAAGTCCCCCATGGAAAGGTGAATGTGGTTTTGGCTTGATCTTCAGGTGCTACCTGAATCTGATTATACCCACTAAAACAATCCAAAAGTGAGAAATATTTCTTCCCTGCTAATGTATCTAAAACTTGATCTATGAAAGGAAGTGGAAAGTGATCTTTCAAAGTTGATTTATTCAATTCCCTATATTCAATGCATACTCTCCATTTTCCATTTTTCTTAGGAATGATCACTAGGGATGAAACCCATTGACTATCTAATGCTGGATAGATGAAATTTACATTTAACAAATTTCTGCAATTCTTCTTTAACAATTTCTTTAAAGTTTGAATTCATTCTTCTTTGTGGTTGTCGAACTGGTCTAGAATTTTCTTCAATATAAATATGATGCATGTAGGTTTCAGAATCAATTCCTTTCATATTAGTACATTCCCATGCATATGCATAAGAGTGTTTTTGTAATATTTCTACCAATTTATTTTTCTTTAATTCTTCCAAGTTTTCATTGATGTTTAAGGGTTTTTTGGGAAAAAAATTTATTGAAGAGTTTCCAAATTTTTCCATAGAATGGAAAGACATTTGTCTAGATGATAGATATTCAATATTATTGTTCTTGAAAATTTTGACTATCATCACAATATAAAGAGGGTTCATGATTTTCTATTGAATTTAAAAATTGATCCTCCTCATTTATGTGTGCAATAGTGAAAACTGGTTGTATATCATTATCTTCATCCATCCATTCTTCATTTTCTACTTCTATCATTTTTTTTCCAGGTGGGTACAACGTAAATTTCTTTGTTGAGCTTCCATCTGAGATAAACATGTCTCCTAATCTACAACTAGTAAAAGCATCGGCTGTAGCTAACCATGGCCTTCCTAAAATTAATGGATGTCCTCCTAAATTATTCTTGGGGGCTAGAACCATGAAATCAACAGGATATTCCCAATAATCTAAGGATACATATATATCTTCTAACACACCATCCGGTTTAATTACAGACTTGTCTGCTAATTGTAACAATGTTGGTGTGTATTGAAGATTAGGAAGCTTCAATTTATCCATAGTTTGTTTGCTCATTATGTTTATGGTTGCTCTTAGATCAATCGGAGTGTTTGGTATTTCAGTTTCATTGAGGTGTGTTTTTACAATGGGGCTTCCTAGACCTAAATATTTCTGAATTGTTGTTTTCGCCATCATAATAACTGCAATTTTCCCAACTAATTGAATTATTTTTTATATCTTTTATTTTTCTTCCTGATCCTTTATTACTCAATGCCTTAATTGTTTTTGCAAAAATTGATATTTATTTTATTGCTTGTAATAAAGGAATTTTTATACAGACATTTTTCAATTCATCTAGCACATCATACTCAGGCAATATGATTTGCTTTTCTATTCCTTTATTGATTTTCTACCTTTCAGGGAAAGGTGGTCTTGAGATAGATATTGAAGGTTGTTGTATAATAGGAGTATTATTAGAATGTGTGGGACTCTTTTCTACTTCAATATTTTCTTTCTGAGGAAGGGAAAATTCTTCTTCAGAGTTATTATTATCTTTTTTGAGAAGTCTTTTTTGTTTCCTGAATAATAACAGATGGTTTCTTCCTTTCTAATACTCTACCAGACCTTAATTGAACATTATTCAGATCTAATGAAGTTATCATATACGTTTGAGGATTCTATCCTTCTAAGTTGTAAACAGGTTGTGAAGTTTTATTGTTTGGATTTGGAAGTGGTTGAATGAGTAATTGATTTGGTCTTGGTGCAAATGGCAAAGAAAGTTGTGGATTTGCATTTTGAGCTTGAGCTTGAGGTAACTGGTTAGTTTGAGGGAAGTATTGTGGTGAAAAATTTGGATAAGGTGGTAGATATTGTTGATATTGAGAATATCTTCCATAAGGATTTTGCCATCCTTGATTCCAAGATTGTGGTGGTTGAGCCAAGGCTACCATGGCATAGGTGGATTCCAATTATTTTATGAAGATTGTGCAAATTGTTGAGGATTAAAACTTTGAGTTTGATTTGTTTGAGGATTTTTCCATGGTCTTTTGGCAATAAAGTAAAGGGGGTCTGCCTGATTTTGCATTCCTTCTTCATTAAACACAGCCTTAAGACCTGGTATAGAGGGACATTATTTTGTATCGTGATTTTCTGTACATATAACACATGTTTCTATGCTTTTTGAATTTAAAGGACATTCTCTTAGAGCATGTTTCTTTCTACATCTGGGACAAAAGATGGATAATGCATCATTTTTGGCTTTCTGCTTGTTTTGTATTTTAAGGGTGTCAATTTGCTCACTGAGACTCCCTAAAATATCTGTTTTAATGTTATCAAGCAAGCTAACTATTTCTTCCTTACTTACTCTCTCGACTATAGATTTATTTACTCTTGATAAAAGAGGATCCCTTGAACTTTTTCATGTTCTTGCTTTGCCTCTTGAAATATGTACACATAGATCACAAATCTCTGCAAAGGGTAACTGAGAAATGTCTCCTTTTCCCATTAAATTGAGAAGATCTATCCACTCATCTTTAATGGATTTGAGTAAGAGAGCTTTCAAAGTTTTCTCATCCAAATTGTTCATTTTTTCCATTTTGATATTATAAACAAATCTCTCAACAAAGTCTTCAAGATTCTCATCTTCTTTTTGTACCATTTTGAAGACTACATCTTTGATGCTATGAGGCATACAGTAATCCTTATATTTCTCTAAGAATGCATCTTTCATTTGTGCCCATGTCCTTATAGAATTTGTTTCTAGACTCACAAACAATTTTAATGTTGCATTTTTTAAGGTGGCAGGGAACAATTTTAGTTTTTGAGCATCATGCAGATAGTCATATGATCTGCATAATACTTCGAATTCAAAGAGAAATGTCTCAGGGTCTTCACTTCTTATTCCATGAAAATTGGGAAGAATAGAGGGTGAAATGTTCTTCATTGTTAATGTGGTATCCACATCAAGGATAGGGAATCCAAAAGGCTCTAGATCTCCTCTTCCTCTACCTCTACTACCCCCTCTTCCACCTCCTCTGTTTCCTCCTCTTCCTCCTCCAATCCTATGTTGTTCACCATTGACATTGTGTACTTCTCCTTCTCCTTCTTCAACCATGATGGATTCCTTAGAAGATATATATGGTTCTGCAACAAGATTATCTAGTTTTTCTTCTAGTTCTTCTGGTTCCTCTATCAACGGTTTGAAGTAAGTTTCTTCTTCTTCTTCTTCTTCTTCAGAAGGAATTTCTAACTCTTGGGCTAGAAGTTGTTCTCTAGTGGAAGATAGAAAGATTATTCCAGTTGTTGGAGATGTAGGATCTTTTTCTATCACAGCCTCCGTTGATGAAGTTGGTGAGCCTTTAGATTGGATTTCGGATTTTAAGACTTCAGGAAGTCTATATTGGCCTATTATGGATGGAATTCGAGTTTGCGTGGGTGGCGTTGCACTACGAGGTTGTGGTGGAGTGAGTGATGATGTAGGAATTAAACTTCTTCCTCGACCTACAAACCTACCTCTAGAGCCTCTTTCCCTATGCATGTCATGTTTTTATTTGATTTTATTTTCAAGGCTTCTATTTACATTTCCCCAACAATGACACCAAAATGTTTGGTCAATTTAATGTTCTTAAATTGCAAGCATAAATTATCGATTGGAGTTGGTAAACTTATGAAGTGTAAGTGCACTATATATCCTAGAAGGCTACTCTTTTGTTTAGTAAGATGATGGTTATGTTTGTTTTGAGATTTTCGTTGTTTATCTAGATTTTCATTAGAGTTAGATTTCTACAAATTAATACTTGAAAGTTAAGCTACTGTTATAATGAATGAGAGTTAAGTTATTGTTAGATCAATCTATCAAATCGTATCTAATTGATTATCATTCTAAAATGTCATATTTTATTCATCCTAAAATTATGAATCTATATAAACACTTTGCTGCTATGAAAACAGAGTATTGAAATCCAAAAGCTTGTCTATGAAATATATATAATTCTGAGTTCAAAAAGCATGAAAGAAATCTCTAATGACAAACTGCAAAGTGATATAAATTCTAATTCTAGAAAGCATGAAGAGGCTAACTATAATGAAGCGAAAAAACGTTGAAGGATTAATCTATTAAATCACTGTAAGCATAACAAAATGCGAAATGGTAAACAAGATAACTGAGTTTATAAGAAATAATGAAAACAGTGAAGTAATTAAACTAGAATGCAGTGATAACAGAAAGCATTGGAATGAAAGCAATTATAAAGCAACAAAACGAAAATAAACTAAAACCTTGACTGTTTGCAGGGGATCTCTGCATCTAGTAGGTATGATTCACAATCACATATGCATCAAATCAGAAAAGTAACTTCAAATTAATGCAAGCGTAAAGGTCTGGTTCACAATTTCTTCTACAATTAACTAAATACTTCCTCCCCCTGTTATCGTTTACAAAGGATGCATATTTATATAAAAATGTGTGCTCAATTTGTTAAGACTTCTATGCCTACGAGTTTGATGTTCAATCCTAATTCAAATATGAAACTTAAGCAAGAAAATCATTATTTCGTCAATTTGTTATTTGGAAAGAAAATCGAGAAAACGTGTTGTGTCTGGACTACTACTGCTACGTGTTGACCTGTATCTTTGACCGCTCTACTGTGTAATCCCTTTGGTGAACTGGCTCGAGCGAATAGGAGGAGATCCATCAGGGGATCGATCCTCCGCTGCCCACATGCTTATTTGATTCATTAGCGCACTAGAACCCCGCGAACCATGGAGGTAGTTGCAGATTTACAAAATGGCTGCAAAATCATGTTAATTTTGTAGCTAATGCACTCTTTAATATAACGATAAGAAACATTAACACATATGATAAATAAGACATGTAAGAGTTGTTACCTTACAAAATCTATGATTTACTGCCTTTATTGAGTTGATAGTGATGATGAAAAAGAGGAAAATGGTGGAAAAAGGGTGTCAAACCAAAACAGTGATGGAACTCTACAAACCATACATAATCAAAATCTTAAATAAATCATAAAACACTGAAAGCACAAGACTTCCAAAAAACACCATGACTCAACCCCCATGATTTCCCAGTACTTCCAAGAATTCATGAGTGAAATCTCAGCTCTAACCTTCTTCAAAATCTATGACAATGTCTTTTGTCATTCGATTCCCTACATTGCGCAGCATTAATTCAAGCTTTTATTCATGCCTTTACAATATTAGAACTCATCCTCTTATCTCAAATACCAACCTTTAGATAACAACCTATCAAATACATATTTATGAATATAACACATATCCACATAATGTCAGTGAAAATTAAGATTAAGAAAACTTTTGGCAAAGCACTCACTCATTTGGAATTGCGGTTTCCAAACATAGCCAAAGGAATTCTCACCCAATTCCTTTATTTTACCTTTTTACCTTGCTGCAATTGAGTCTTATTATGTGCTATCACATTCACCAAGATGTTAGTTATATAAATAAATCAACTATTACCTTGTTAAGATAATACCAAACACGTTGCCCTACAACTGCTCACACACGTCAGTCACATGTTTCAAAAATCAAGACATCATGTCTATTAATTTGAAATCAGCCTTCACCAATACTAGCAACCATGTCATAGTCGGCAATCAACTCATAATCATAGTCATAATACTAAAATTAGCACCCACTTGCACGCAAGTGCATATCAGTTGTATCAACACATATTGTGTTAGTACAACCGTATTAAAACAAGAGCATTCCTTCATACAATTTTATAAGCACAAATACATAGCATGCACTTAATCAAGCATTCAAACAACCTAAAAACATACCCCCTTATCATCCATGGTCCACACTAAGGTAAAAGGAGGAAGCTCTTATAATGGCTCGATCTCCAATTTCCAATTATGGAAATGGGACCTCCAAAGCTCTGCTAAATTTAATCAAACTTGAAAATAGATTGATTTTCATTTCTCATACATTTTGTATGAGATTAAGTCAAAACAATGCACTTATTCCACTTGTAACATAATAACTAAAACACATGCCACTTTTCCATTTCCTTACATGCAATTTTTCAAATTCTTTGCATGCAACATTTCAAATTCCTTATATGCGACTCTTCGAATTCTTTGCATGCAAATAGGAATAGATCAGCTACATCCATATTATCATACTACAATACCATCCCATCCAAAAACAAAATAACATTTTCTTCAAACAATTACCATACTTTTACATTTTCTTCAAACAACTACTATATTATTACATTTGTACGTAAGCATTTCTTCAAACACTTTACATGCAAACTAATATAGCAAACTATTTTCATACAAGTAAGCATATATCAACTACATCAATACTATTACACATTAATACTATCCCCAACCACAAACAACATAATACTAATTGGGGCATTTTATCAAACAATTTGTATGCAATTAATCATTGAACCATTTGAGCATTTCATTAAACACTTTGCATGCAGCTAATATAGCGAATGATTCAATGCATATATCCTAAACTGCAGTAGTACAAGTTATGGAAATTGAACCATATGATCAATGGTATTTTCCCTCACTATGGTTCAAGTTTCAACTTCTGAGATTTCATAAATGAAAAGTTATAACAAAAATACCAACACAATCCTATTTGGTCTACAATTCTAGGAGAATCGAGAAAGCTCGACTTCCACTGGTCATATCTCCAAAACTATAATGAAGAAATGTCTAAAATTTTTATCACAATATCAGTGTGATTTCCCCTCAGTGTGGAAAATTTTTTAGCTCTTGAGAGTGCCCATAAGAAAATTTATAACAAAACTCTCAGCGTGACCTGTTTGAGGCCTGATTTTAGGATCATTCATAAGGCTTGACACCCTCTACTCACATCTCCTAAAATATTGTGACCCAATATCTTAAATTTCTACCACATAATCAGTGGCATGTCCCCTCAACGTGGACAATTTTTCAGCTTCTGAAATCATACAGAAGATGAGTTAGTGGAGAAATTCCAACATGCCCTGTTTAAAGGTGCATTCAAGAAGGCCATCTTCCTTAGATCATAATTTCTAAAGTATTGTGAACTAATACCTGGAATTTTAACCATATTATCAGTGGGATTTACCTTCAATATGGACAATTTCTCAACTTCTAATATTCCATAGAAGAAAATTTGTAACATATATGAAAGAAAGTTCTAAAATTTAAACCTTTGTTCTTCATTTCACCCATGATAGAGCCCATCTAGTCCGAGTGTTTGAACTTGCCTCTGATACCACTCTGTAACACCCTCCTCCCATATCTACCCAAGCAACCTGCAGCCAGGGTAAACATGCAGCGAGAGGCCACTATGGATCAGATTCAACCTCCTTGGTGACTTTAAGGAAATGGAATCGAAAAAACAATAAATTGAACAAGATCATAACCATAATCCCATTATCCATGACAGAGGTTTTGTCAAACATATCATCGATACGTAATCTACGGGTGTAAATAATAGAATTAAGTGTAGGGATCTCATACTTATCTGAGAATCGTTATGAACCATTGTTCCCTCATGTCATTTGCTGCATTCTCCTCCATTAAGTCATGGACACATTATCCATTCACATACAAGTAAAAACGTGATGAGAGCCATTCATAGTTGTTCTCATAAAATGTGCATATAACCCACATAATAGGAACATAAATACAATAAACATATCAACTATCAAATCCATAAATAAATTAGTACCTTTACACATGAAAATCAAGGGAATAGATTTCTCATTAATGAATGCAATGAACCAATCGGAGATGGGACTACCCCATTCCACCCGACTGTAGAATGGATGAGCTAAATCTCTCTTCAGCCATTCACCCCCGTGCCATATTCCAAGCATGGATGTGGGATCTCATAGAACACATCAATCAAAACTCATTCAGGACTTCCAGAAGCCATCCACCTCAACCCATCAAACAATGGTTCCACCTTACGATCAAACATCACAAAAAAAATCCATCATTAGATTGGTCTCCATCCAAGCCTTCTAGGGCTTAAAAACATTGATTACAAATCTTTGTTAAAACTTCAACTACTTGTCTCTACTATAAACAAATAATGAATAAATTTTTAATTAAAGTTTTACAAAAATCTCCATTAAAAGGTGTTTTCATTGTAATGCATATTGAAGGGAAGAGCTTCAAATTTAGACAAGCTTGATTAATATAATAATATTTTTTGTCATACAATAACAATAATGTAAAATCTCATCAAGCTCAAGCAATTTTTGGTAACTTTGAAGCAAAATATATTAAATTATGAATTTCTTTGTCCAAGAAAAAAAAGTAAGTAATTTTATTAAGGTAACAAAATTACAATTTTAGATGCCTATGGCATTCTTGTGACTGGAGTTCCATATTCCCTTTTAGAAAAATAGGGGTCCAAGATATTTCAAAAAAAGATACTTCCACCCCAACCAAGAGCCACCAAAATTTCAAATATTACTTTAAACCATTATAGAAAAAACCAGGATGTTACATGCACTGTCATTGAGCATCTCATAATGTTACAATAAACTAAATCACAAAAACAACCTCTATGAGGGTCAAATTCAAAACAAGTATTTTGCCACTGAGTGCCTTTTATAATTCCTACCACTGAGTCAAAAGCCTATCTTTGAGAGGCACATATTTGTAAACCTTAAAAGGAGAAATTAATCAAACTTGGAGCATGGGTGTTCATCTTCAATATTTTTTGAGGTTTTACATGATCCTTGGTCCATTTTCGTGCCAATTTTGTAAAGTCTATTTGCATATGCATTCGGCTCCCTGTAGACATGAGTGAAAGAAAGATGAGAGAAATAACATGCAAATATTTTGATTCCCTGAAAACTAGTAGAAGAGAGTAATTTTGCAGAGAGAACAATCATATCATCTAATTGATAATGAGAACAAAGTTTCCATAGATATGAAGCTTTGAGATTCCTTTCTATATGGCAAGATGGAGGGTGAGATTTAGAGCCATCAATTCACTGAAATTGTTGTTAGCGAGACCTAGACCTATTGAAAATGAAATATCAACATTTTCTAAGAATTAAACAATCCCTCCAACCCCCCACCCCCCAAATTGAAGGGTAGCATTGAGCTGCTCCATCAAAGAAAGCCCAAGGGGAACCCTTTAGGGTCTATTGAGCCAAGCGAGGGGTTTGGGGGATAGACAAATTTTCCTGAGGGAAGGTTGCAAGAATAGTGAAAATTTGCATGGGACAATGAGTGTGGGAAGGCTGAGTATCTTTAAATAGCGCACAGTTTTGAGCTAGCCGAATCCTTGGGGCCACAACTAGAGGAAGGGCTCTAAGATCATTTGAGTTGGGATTTGTGATCCTAGATTTCAGGGCCTCCTCTATAAAGAGACCCTCTCAAATGAGGGAGATCCCAACTGACTTTTATTTCTACCCAAACACATCTTGAAAAAGAGCAATCTATGATGGACTGTCGATTGAATTCCTCATTACCTTTACATAGGTTATGTATACAAGGGCCAATGAAGTTTCTACACTAGAGGTGGTCCCAAGTGGGGGCTTTATTTTGGAGAAGAAGCCACATGAAAAGCTTATCCTTGGTTGGGCATTTGAGCATCCATAGCTTTTGACCCCACTAAGGGGAGCAAGAGGGTTTGTGTACATATCTAAGAGGAAGATTGATAAGCTATCTTTGGGTTGTACCCCGCTAACAAATTTTGGGACCATATGAGATAATCTTCCTAAATAAATACTATGATGAAGGCATTTTGCAAAACATAAGTGTATTCTGTCCAGAAGTGAGTTATATATTTTCTAATCCTTAGTTCTTGCAAGAGCACCAAAATTATGAACATAGGCATTTTTCATTTCAATATTGTTATTTTTCATTTTATTATAAGCCAATATTTTGATATTGATGATTTCTTTTTTATCAT
>APFE030152985.1:5014-59004 GCA_000404065.3 Pinus taeda
AGGAGGTCTCATCACGAGCCGACCTGATCACTTTTGCTACATCCTAGTGAATGGCAGTGTGGTTATCTGGTTACCACGTCAGCACACTGATCTCTTCTGTAGAACAGCACTGAAACTCTCTAGTTATAAATTGAGGATTCTGGCTCATATGGGTTAAAAAGCAACCCTTCCGAGGCTATGGATGCCTGCTGGCAGCAGCAGCTCTGCTTATGGTATTGAAGTTATATCTTTTCGTCAATTATTATTATAATACCCTTTACTTATTTTCTTTTTATCAGAGAAGTTATTTCCTTAACTTTTTCCCTGTTTTGAACCTTTATGCATGAGAAATTGTTTTACGATCAATCACATCATTTTCAGCCAGAATACCGTTAGCAAAGCATCTTTTTAACATATTGTTGTCCTTTTTCGTTTTGCATAAACTATCACCAATCCAAAGCATCCTATCTCTTATTCATAACTATCTTTACACACTTTTCTCTCAATATAATCATAACTTTCACCGTCCTATCATTGATAAGTGTACTCTGCTTCATTTACTGATATATTGTTCATTCCATTGCCTTGCCGTCAGCACCACCCCTTTCATATGCTTTATGGTTATGGCACCCATTTTTCCAATTGGAGGGGGGAATGTATGCATTATGGGATTGCATGCGATATGATTACTGCACTTTGCCATACCTTGTTGATTTGACAACATATTAGTATTGCATGTATACATAAGTTTTTCTAATTGAAATTTTACATGCATCTTATCTGTTGCTATTCAAAGCTAACACTATGGATTCAAGAACATTGTATGCAAAATAATGCTTTGTTTACAGGAGAACAACAAGTATGGGCAGAATTCTATTCGTAGCATGACCACACTATTGCACTTAACAGAAGAAGCTTGCAAACGTGAACAATTCTTCAGACATTATGTGATTACCTGGATTCCACCTTTTGCATCACTTTCAACACCAACTTTGCCTACATCAGCTTCAACAACTGTCAATACATATATGTCATTCCACATTTTTCTTTTGGAGGTAAAACTTGAGGTAAAATAACATAATTTTATGATTTATTACGAATTTAGGAGAATTTCATGAAAATCCATTTTGAGCATTATTTATCATCCTTCATTTCATAGTTTTTACCACTTCCCATTTTTCAATGGGATATAATCTTTCGGTTTGGGGGAGTGTCTCTTTCATTCATTTCTTTTCTATGACCATGTCATTCTTATTCTTTATCATCCATTACTATTCTTATTCATTCTCAACACCTCCCTTATTCCATGCTTGTTTTACACCAAGCATAGAATTCAACATATGGTAGCAACCACCTCAATTTGGTTTCTAGCATCGCATGAGGCCATGCTAATTTTCCAGAGAGGGGGAGGAATTGCTACGCATGATGGATGTTTTTCTTTGGCATACAATTTCAGTGCAGAAATTGATTTCCATAATATTTTTAAAACTATGAACTCAATTCTTGTGATTTTTGGAAAACACAGACGTATCATTAAAATATACAAACCCGGATCATTTCAAGTTAAATTGGTTCATAAAATTTCGGAAATCATGCACTCTCACCTACAAACATTTTGTTTATATCTCACGATCCGTGCATCAAAACGATCTGATTTTTGGATCATGGAGGGATTCATATATTATAAATTTACTTGCCACATTTCAACAAAAGATGGTTTGTAGTTTTAGGAAAAATGGTTGATGAAGGTTGCTGTCATTTATATCATATTTTGCTGCAACTTCATTGTTATGCCTTCATCAATATTGTTAAAATTGAATATTCATTAAGTGAGGAAGAATTCATTTATTCTATGAGCTGAGATGAATAATTTTTTTTTGCTTGGTTAACACATAGGTTTTGTCTTTGGGTTGTATGAGAACATGCAACATATTCAGTTTTCGTTGCATGAGGACATGCAATATATTCAGTGCAAGGGTGTGCTGGGCCGTGAATACGACCACTTTGTAACATTTCTTTCATCCATTTTTACTCTTCTCTATTATATCATTTGTTATAATTTATCATTTAAATTCTATTGTATAATGATTTATGCTCTTATGAATGAATATTATTTATCATCATTTATTTCTAATAAATTGATGATTATGAATTATTTTATCAATGATAGTTTTAATAAGTTGGTTATAACATTATTCACCATTTTTAGCCTCCAAGATAATTTCCAGATTGAATATTTGATCATTAAAAGTGCCAACTCAGAAATGCGCTGGAATAAGGATTGACAATTTTGCGGTTGAGATTCTGAGCAAATGGAGAAGAATCTGGAAAATCTGGAACATGGGTTTTGTCCAGAACGGACCCAATTAACTTTATGAATGAATGGTTTACCCAAATTCGGCTTGTATTGAGAGAAACACAAGGTTCTTTGAGCACGATTTTCTCAGATTTGCTGTTGCAGCCGTTTTCCAAATCTCAGCTGCAAAGCCAAATTCGCCTTGCTCTTGTTGAGAGATGGATGGAAATATATCTTCTTGTTGATCAATTGGTTGGAAACAATCCAATTTTGTAATATAATCATGTTGTAATTATCTCTATTGTAACTGTTCTCTGCTCTCTCTCTATTTAAATGAAAATAGAGATCAGAGAGAAAGAGGGGGAAAAAGAATGGAAAAATGAGGGAGAATTGAGGAATCAAAGCTGGAAATTCAAGAATGATGATGGGATAGGATAGAATAGGAGGAAAAGGAGATTGTTGCATGTTGTAATTCTCAAAGCTTTAGCTGTTGTAATGATTTCACAATTTAATGATAAATATATGATTTGGGAGTTGTTGTTCATTCACCTGATCTGAAGTAGCTCAGCAGCATCCGCTGGCAGCTAAGGGCCCAGCATCTGGTGGAGTATGCTGCTGTTGTATTATATCTTTCCAATTTCTGCCGTGTGATTGCTTGATTTAATTCCTATTTCTTTGAATCATATTGCCTAACAATATCATGTTTTTGCAGCGAGCTGTTATAATATTTTATGAAATTGTTTTATTGCACAAGCTGACATTGAATCATGTGGCTGTTCTTTTCCATCATAATAGAGATTATTATTCTTCTCAATGTATATTGTTATGTTGTTCATTTCAAATATAAAGCTTCGCCGTTCATTTCAGACATTGATATTCATTATGGATTGTTGGTTATTTGATTTCTTTAATTACAGTTTGTTGTCTATTTCCTTTGTTGTTCATTTCTATTGGTTAATTGCAAGAGTTTGCTTTCATAGCGTTTTCCTAGTTTACTTTCAATAGTAGCTTTAGTTCAATTCCGATTTCCTTTTAATTGCTTTAAAGAAGGACTATCAACTGTAGAGAACATTGGTTATTGCTTCCTAGTTCCCAGATTGATTGTCTTGTTCCGGTTTGATTTCAATTGCATCAATATCTAGAGGAATGAGTTATTGCTACTGTATCCTCAATTGATGGTTGTTTGAGTGAATGATTTAGTTTATAACATTTGTTGTTTCATTTCCTATTATTTGCGTTATAGATTGTTTTGGGGTGAAGAACGGTCTGAGACTATAGTGGGCATCGACATTTGCTGTCCGGTCCCCAGATCGACGATCTGTTCCTTGATTACTTTTGGTTACATTAGTTTCTAAAGGGACGAGTTATTGTTACTGGACCCTTGACTGATACATTGCTTATTTTTCCGAACGAATGATTTAAGCTTCAACGTATTTTGCTGTAGTTAGATTTCTTTCCAAGAATTCATTTACTTTTGTATTTTAAGCACTATACTGCAAAACATTACTCTTGAGTAAATAGCCGCCTTAGACTGAGTACACTCTTGAAACAAAAAGTCGTCCCTGGGTTGACAATTAATGTGAGGTAATTAGGAGTTAAACAGACACTTTTTATCGCTCCACAGTTTCCCCACAAGGGCCACCAAAAAATGTATAGTTCAGGTTAGGACCATTGGGGGTAGGCATCCCATAAAATGCCATGGTCATGTTACTCCCTTGAAACATATTTGGTTACTTTTTAGGCAGCTTAAAATCCTTCAATCATCCCATGGAAAAGAATACCCAAGAATGGCAGAGACTTGATTCAGAGGGGGTTCGGCTTAATCCAGTACGTGTAATCTTAAGGCCTACCTGACCCATCTAGTGATCGGTACTAGTAAATCACTAGCAAGAAGTTAAAGACTCAAATGCTCACATGGGACGAAGGTACTTTAGTGGCCAAAATCTAGGGCATCCTTTCCCTATAGGGGACGATGCAGGAAACAATTGAACCGCATTACCATTACCTTGGTTGATTCTTCAGCTGCTAGAAGGTGTTTCCAAGTCTTTCAAAATGTTTCCATAGGACCCATCAAAAGATATCTTCGCAAGGCCCAGTTACTTTGAGAGTGGAAAGGATGATTAGGTCTACATAAGATCTTTTATCATACACAAAAAACAAAAACCTTTTTCTTCTTTGCTTGATCACATAGCTTAATTCTAAAAGGAAAATAAACCATTTATATTTTCACTTTGTTTTATGTATGAGATCATATTGCATTGATACTTATCTTCTTCTCTCACCATACACATAGTAGAACACACTCTAACCAACACCATAGGGGACCCCATGGCTCCTCGTCGATCTAGATGTTTTTCAAAACCTCCCCCCATTACCGAGAGGTGTGTCATAACTCTTGCCATTTAGGCATAGAGGACATCATTCAACCACCATTATTGGATCTTCCTTTATTGGTGCATATTTTCTTGGCACCCTTACCCGAAAAAGTACACCCTTCACGACTCCAGAAGGGTCCCCATGTGATACCCCCTTTGGGAGCCCACATAGCACTCTTCTAGACAGTCCCTGAGACAACCATTGAGGAAGTTCTCCTGAGACCTCCCCAAAGTGGACCCATTTTCATATAGTTGTCCAAATCATTTTACAATGGAAGGTAATGCACAAATCCCGTTTATAGCTTCATTAAACCTACCAGATTTAAGAAAGCTAACCAATGACCCAATCACCCATGGCTAGAATTGGTTGGCTATGCCAACCAGGCTCCCTTCAGATATTCCAAATTTCAAAGGAAAACAGGGCAAAGACACAAGAAACCGTGTCATGACTTTTCCTCGGTCGTGTTCATATAATAGTATCGTCGACGATACTATTAGATTACGACTATTTCAACACACCCTAACTGGGCCTACAGTGAAATGGTACATTGACCAACATTCTAGAATGCACAGAAACTTTAGCTTACTAGTTACAACTTTCCTCACCTTCTTTTATCTCCCATTCCGCTATTATTTGAGTCTGGAACTCGTCACCCACTTCAAACAAAAACCCGCCACCCACATCTCGGATCATATACATGAATGGAAAAAACATTGTAGCCTATGCAAACCTAGGTTCAAGACAAAGTCCTCTTAGATTTATTCTTGAGATCACTCACATATGAAATCTCCAAAGACACAAAAAATTCATACTTGCAGATCGAGGAAGAAGTCGTTAGTAAATCTCAATAATTGGAGCTTATTTATGCCTAGTCTGGGTACATCTATCATGTGCTTCCAGACGCTCCATGCCTGCAAACTTATAAAAATATTCTAGGTACATCCAATGTTGGTGGTGGATTGATTAGGTCCATTACCCAAAATGCACTCAACAATAGCAACCAGTACCCTGGATATTCATTCAATGGCCAAGAATTTGATAATATGAAAAATGCACCACCATTGCAACATAGAGGATACTACCTCGGTCAACCCCCACCTATGCAGAATATGGTCAGCAGGGTTAACCAACATCAGCCCCCTTAGGGAGGCTCATATAATCCCCAACAAGGAAACCAATACTCCTCTAGGAATACAGACGTAATGTCCTCTTTCAAGAGTCCATACATTAACTAGGGACAAGGGAACTAATATTCTCCTTTCACTAGATAATAGCAAAATAATCCATGAATGCACAATAATGCAAGGGTGAATCTAGTGCATAATTATCTCACTTCACAACAACAATAAGAGGAGAACCTGAATCCACTTAACTCGTTGAATATTTCTAAGAAAAATCTTAAAACTAAGCCAAAGGGAGAACACGACCAGGGGGCCAGCAACCAATAGCAACCCCCACAAGCACCGGGAAGGGGAAACCCTATCAAGAATCAAAACTAGTGATTAGCCAACAATAATACACAGAAACAAGGCAAGAACACCAACCTACAGACTAATCATTCACATGTTATTTGTGGAGAATATGACCGCTATACCCACCACTTTCTTCAATTTCAAGAATTAAAAGGTATACAAGGTAGTAGCGGGCAAGGAGGTCAACAAACTGTAGTAATGAAAATCCCCTCCCCCCATCAAGTAGTGGTAAACACTCAGCAACAAAATCCCCACTCTCATCCATCTAGAGGGAACCCTCATAATAATCCTAATCATGATATTTTCATGACAGGAGAGGATATCCTCCTACAAAAATGGAATCGGAGTTATGAAGCTCCCCTAGAGCCTAATCCATCCACCTCAGCTATGATAATACCTACAGGGTTGTCAACCATTCCTCGACCTTCTGTGGAATCTATTCCCAAAATGGTAAAAGGACCTTGATGATGCATTGGACACAACTCGAAAGTTTCTCATAGTTACAACATAGTCCAAGACTTAGCACAATCACCGTCAGCTATGTTAGCATTAAAAGTTCTAAAAACATGCCAAACCCAACATAAAACCTTACTTTCCACTCTAGATGCAATCGACCCATCTGTTTCTTGCCTAATGGTCTTTGAATTGGACAAATATACTCCATGACTACCATCATTCCTTGCTTTCCAAATTTTAGTTGCTTCAAGTGAGATCACCCTAGGGTCTTGGGTTGGAATCCCAATAGAGTGGATGGCAAACAACAACAAGAAATGTTCAAGCAATCAACCTAAATGCTTATTCTACTGAATTGTGCAAGAGTGTCCTTACTCAGAGGTCCTACGTTTGGGTAGATCCTGCAGGGTCAAACCCTCAGCTTCTCCTGATGTCTTTGAAATCCGAGTCCTTCTCCGGCTCCAAATGGAATTGCCCTTTGAAGTTGTCCTTTCCCGGCCTCAACAATCTTCCACCATCACCAATACAAGGATATCTCAAGAAAGATGAAGGATATCTCCAACAAGGAAACAAGGGTTTCCTGAAACTTTGGGGAGTTCAAGAGGCACAGGGATTTTGTCAGACTCAATCAAGGATAATATCACTATAGTATCAACATCTCATATCTTCTCCCTTAAGGCCTTGCCATGAAGGTTTATTTATACTTCTCCAAATTAGTTTTTTTAGTTGGGAAATAGTTGGGCCACGGGCAATAGGAGGCGAGTAACAGGTAAAACACGTGAACTCCACCTGAAATTAAGGAAATTTAATTTTTTAAAGTGTTTTAACATATGTACGTGGGTTGTGTATATGTTGACCCGCATGTACACACTTTTATCACAAGGAAAAGTAGCGTATAGGGAATAAAACACTATTTTTTAGATTTTGGACCAAGTCTGGAAGGAAGGGTTTCCCTGGGCCATAAATATAGCATCAAAATGTATTAAGTGTATAAAAGGAATCATGCTGATACCGAGGAGGAATTCACCAGAATTCAGCCTACCAAGCCAGCGAAAGAGATTAGAAAGAAAATGTTGTCTGAGGCGGGAATACCCATGCTAAAAAATAGTAAAGCATGTTCACATGTCAAGTACAAAAGTGGATCCAATATGCATACAAGTATAATGGAACTCAAAATACATAATGGATCATCTGATCATAATCAAGAAAATACATGTCTGAATATCACACATAACAACTGATTAATGATGCTAAAATATGAAGTTGATCACTGAAATCAAGAAATTGATCCAAATAGTACCAAGCCAACATGGTGGAATAAATGGTACTACATCACAGCTCAGATGCCAACATCTAGGATGTCACTGTAAGGAATTACAACATATAAGGTGGATGGTGTCAACTAGTAGAAACCGAAGCAACTGACAAGTGAACCAAGACATGTTGATGCAAACCCGAGGTATTCACCGACCATCGTGGTACATTTGTACATAATGGGAATAAATGATCTGAAGTCGACGATGTGAGAAATCATTTGATTACTGGTCATTGATGTATAACATTAAAAAATGTGAGCCTACTTACTGATAATGATGATGAAGTCAAGGTACCCAGTACAATCTAAAATGTGTGAATAAATGAGCTGTATTCGAACACTTGGAAGGATCTATCAATCAGGAGACAATGATGTTTTCCTACTGTCAATAGCTAAGGAATCTTCCACTAATGACTGCAAATCCTAAGCTACTACCAAATGGAATCTAGATCTCTTTCCCAGAGCAATGAGATGAAGTCGATGGGAAAAGATCCACTAGAAGGAAGACACTAAGGCATCCTTCATCAATCTAGCGTGAGTGTAACCCATAGGCCAATAATGTGGAAGGAATCAGACAAGCAAAGATGTAGTAACCCAACTGAAGAACATTTCCGGTGTACACAAGATGTAATTAGCACACGATAGAAACCATTTGAACCAACCAATAATGAAAGTTAACACAGAGGCGAGGAATCCACCAATAGGGTCAAATGGAAACCAAGGTACTGCATAAATCCCAATGTGTGATAATGAAAGCTGATGTCGAACACAAGGGAAACCACTCAGTCAAAGACCCATGATACTGATTGATGCTGAGCACAAGGTGACCTATCTATAATGAAAATAGGGCCAAGGTGTGGCTCTAGATCTGCCCTCAAAGCAATTTGTCATAGTCGATAATAGCAAGACCCACTAGTAAGAAGTCAATGGAGACCTTCTCAAACTAGCATGAGTAAAGGACCAATATATCTAGTGCGATAACGAACGTGACTTTGAAAATGAGGGATGGTCGACTAAAAAATAGGTCAAGAGACAATGTAGAGAGGGCGACTCAAGTTTACTTCCCTTGAACAAAAGAATGACTCAACTGTGACTGCATGCCATCATATCATAACTTTGTATAAGTTTGTCATGCAAGAGCCATAAACAAACTCTCCATACGATTGGAAGAGATAACCAATCATAGGAGTACCGACTCAATGACAAGGTTAAGGCTCTCTTAATTCAAAATTAATCCCATCCCAATGGAGGAAAGACTTACTTTTGAGTGCTTTGTTCAAGGGTGACAAAACTGACTCTAGCTACCATCAAATATGGAAATAATATCTCGTTCCCACTCTTTTTTGGGATATATAATTTTTTTGTCTTTTTATTTTATACAAATCCTAAAAAAGAATAAAAGAATGCTATAGTACAATGGAAAAAGTGATGTCAAAAAATCAGATGCTCTAGTTCCTAGGAGGGGAACATTCCTATGCATAATGCAATTTGGTGAGAACTAGTCAATGACACTCAAAGGAATGTTATTTCCACGTGTAAAAGGGTGTGTCAAGTTGCAGAGGCTAAGTGATTACAAGGTTGATTTTGTAGAATACATGGTCTAAAAGTGGCTTAAACATGAGTCCAAGTGAAGCCGGATCAAGGCCAAAAGGTGCAAATAGTCAATATGCAATGCAACAGTAGAAATCAACAGAAAGGAGCCTCTAGGGTATAAGGCCAGAAAATATCATAGAAGAATGAGAATGAGTCTTCAATGCACAAGTCATGGCAAGACTAAAGAGGACTCTCGAGCCTATTCAATGTAGCAGCATGAGAAACAAATGTTAGCGAGGATATAACTAAGATGCCCATGTAAAGGTTGGCTCTACCATCGCGTCATGATTTTAAAGTCGACAAGTGAAAATGGTTTATGAATCAAGATACATGGGGTGGACCCTATGGTGAAAATATTGCAATATGGAGGCTAGGATGCACAATGTAACAGAGAGTGGTATTCACTAACCTATATGCCAGTAAGAAAATGATACCTGTCATGATGGGTCTGCAGTCATGGGATCGAAATGATTTCTCCAAGAAGTCTCCAACATTTTCTATAAAGATAACCCATTCTTGACACTCCAAGCCAAAGGTCAAAAGGTCCATAAGATAAAAATCAACTTTTGAAAAAATAATTTTCATTTTTCAACCTATATAAGGACTTTTGGACTCACATTTTTGTCATTTGCGTTTTGAGCAAGAAGCTGTGGAGAAAAACTCAAACAAGCTTCCTCCATCAAAATCAACTGTTCAAATTGCTCCAAAAATTCCAGGTAATCCTTTAATCATGCTTTTAATCATTTTTGATACTTTTTAGATGTTTTTTCATAATTTTGATTGTAGGAAAATATGCTAAAAATTTCAACTCTGTGTACACACAGGTTGAATAAGGTAACCCGCGCATACGAGGGCCCTATACATGACTGTGTAAAAAGGGAACCAGTGTGTGCACGAGCAAAAATTTTTAAACATGAATTTAATGATTTGAAACATCTTTTTGGGTAGGATGACAATTACTTGGCGTGAAAGGGAGCATAGTTCCATTGATAACCAAGTGATGGAAGATCAAAATTCCTTAGATGCTTTAAGAGGTTGTGGTTTGTTAAAATTATTTAAAATGTCAAACATGAAGGCGAATACATGATTGCTTGAGTTGTTGATTCATTACTGGAGTGCAAAGGATGATGCATTCATGATTTATCAGATGCCCCTAAATATCGAGATAGAATATATTTACTTCATTATTGGCCTTTCTCAAAGGGGAGAGATAGTGCATTCTACTGGCAGGACGAGAGGTAGTCTCCATGTAGAAGACTGCATCCACATATACTATCCTGGTCATCCTGAAAGGGTTGGAAGTCATATTCCAGTCAAGCATGTAGAGAGCTTATCCTTGAAAATCCTACTATTTACCATTACTAGGGTAAATGGTTTTGTTGCTTTACATCAGGCCTCGGATGTATCCATGAGCCTAGCAATGGAATGTCTCACTACCATGTTTGATTGGTGCACACCTCTATTTACCAACATGAAGAACTAGCTCACCTCCATACAAAAGGGTCAGACAAAGAATTTCAAATATGGCACTATCTTATGCTCATTCTTCTTTGATAAAGTACTTGGGCTTCGTCCCAAGGTATTATTGACCATCAGTAACCTGAGGGATCTGCGGATGGGTAGATGGGCTAACTTGATGAAATGCATAGGGGTGGTGAGGTCCACAGGATAACTTTTGATGACGAGTTTTTCCTTTGTTGGGATCAATAGGCCATTGCAGTTGATGACTACCCCTATGCCAGAATGTAGACCCAGGGATCCAGATCTAGTATTTCCACCAGATACAACATGGGGTTCCGTAGGTATAAATGATTTTTTAATTTTTTAATTTTCAAGATTCTTTTGGATTATCAATATAAATGAATTAAAAATATTTTTGATGAGACAAGACACTTACAAAATATATTGATCATGTTTCATATGTGGGACCAGTGAGAACTGACGGATTTCCTCGACATAGGTGTCGTGGAAGAGATGTCGAAGGGGTTGTAGCTGAGACTGAGAGAGTTCTTGTAGAGTCCAAAGATTGTCTTACCTTGACATCCATTTTTTCCTATATTTCCTCTCCTTTCCTATACTTATCACCTAAATAATGCAATAGACACAAGGTTTTGTTAAAGGTAAGCAATTACATGTCTTCTTATTCATGTTTGTCTATATACCCTATTGTTTTGTTAAAGAATGCATTTGGCTACGGAATTGGTCTATTTCTGTAACTAATCTAGATTTCTGTAGCTGCCTCCATTGTTTGCAAGGTTCAGAAGCTCTAGCTTAGCGAAGAAAGATATAGATGGATAAGGAATGGTCCCCTAGTGGATTCCTTCCTATTCCCTCGAACCAATTCATCAATATGATCGTAGGATATCATGGTCAAACCCCAAATTCAACTACAAGATTGTCATCAGGACAAAATACGAGTTTCAATGAAATCTTATCATTTTTCTTTCATAATATAAAATCGAATGTTTAGACATAGTTTAATTGAAATAAATATATTTCGGCTTAAAATGCTCATACCGTTACGCCAAAGAGTTATAATAAAAAATATGGCTGCACTGTGTTTTTGGGGCACGCCGGATGATGTAATTTTTTAAAACAGTTTGTTAAGTTTCGTTTTGCAAGTAATAGACTTGGTTTTATATTTGCATGTGCTATGTTGATTGGAGATTGTGGACTGATTCATGGAGGGCGCCTACGACCAATAACATGTCTTTAACCGATTGCAATTAATATTTCTTTCATTACTTGAATATTCTATTTTGTGTGAAGAAATGCAGTATGATGAGTTCACCGGTGAATCATTATATGCATGAGAAATTCCCTTTGCTTTATACCTAGTTTAACTCTACTATTTGATTTGATTTTTATCTATTACAGTATGGTTATTTCATTTGCTTTTTATTTAGTGTAGTCCAATTGTGTTTACTTCATAGCATAGTTGTTATTTAGAATGTCTTGTTTGGATGAAATTGAATAAGTAAAAGCATGAGAGCCTTCTCCTTAGCAATTGAATTCAGATAATATTCATTTACAGTTTGATAGAATATATTTCTCTTGTACTTAGTAAATTAGAGCTGCAACATAAAAATTCAAGACAAAAATACAAAACATTCTAACACAAGTAAAATCTAGAATCACTATCATATCATCCATGAACTGATTCAATAGAGAATAACTCATAAGAAATTAGCTGATAACTTTAGGGATTGAGACATTAATATAAATAACGACACAATCTTTGTACTAATCTTAAGTTTAGATCCTAACAAGAACATAACGACATAAGCAATAACTTCTAGCACATATAGTGCACCTTTACTTCATCAATATATCTACCCTGGTTGATAATTTATGATTGACAATTTAAAAACATTAAATTGGCCAAACATTTTGGCGTCTTTTTTGGGGAAGTACAAATAGAAGTTAAGAAAAGAAATCAAAACATGATATGCGTAGGGATAGAGACTCTAGAGGTAGATTTGTAGGGCAAGGAAGAAGTTTAATTCCCACAAATCCACTCACTTCACTATGATTTAGAGAATCCACACCACCTACTCAAACTTGAATTCCATTTAGAGGTCGACAAAGACTTCATAAAATATCAAGATCAGAAATACAATCTAGAACTTCACCCACTTCCTCTATTGAAGCTGTAATTGAAGAAAATCCTACATCCCCAACTACAAGATTAATTTTTCTATCCTCCATTGGTGAGCAAATTTTGGGAGAAAAAGTAGAAGTTCCTAGTGAAGAAGAGGAACACAAAACTTATTTTGAACAACCATTCATAGAGGAACCAGAAATATTAGAAGAACACTATATTAGTTTTGAAGAATCTATCATGGCTGAAGAAGGGGAAGGAGAGGTACACAATGTCCATGGTGAGGAAAATAGGATTGGAGGAGGTAGGGGTAGAGGTAGAGGTGGAGATAGGAACAAAGGAGGGGGTAGAGGCAGAGGAAACCAAGATCCTTCTAGATTTCCTATTCTTGATGAATATACAACCCTCACAATGAAAAATATATCACCCTCAATTCTTCCTAATTTCCACTGAAAATAAACGATGACCCAGAGACATTTCTCTTCGAATTTGAAGTATTATGCAGATCATATGACTATCTGCATGCTGCTCAAAAATTAAAATTGTTCCCTACTACATTAAAAGACTCAGCATTACAATGTTTCATGAGTCTAGGAGTGCATTCTATAACAACATGAGGACGAATGAAAGGGGATTTCTTAGGAAAATATAGAGATTATTGTATGCCTAGTAACCTTAAAGATGAAGTCTTTAAAATGACACAAAAGGAAGATGAAAATCTTGAAGATTTAGTAGAAAGGTTCGTCTACAATGTTAAAAGCGAAAAAATGGATAATTTGGTTGAAGAAACCTTAAAATACCTCTTACTCAGAGCTATTAAAGATGAGTGGATTGATCTCCTTAACTTAACTGGGAAGGGAGACATTTCCTAACTACCATTTGCAAATATTTGTGATCTATGTTTACATATCTCAAGGGGTAAAGAACGAGTTGGAAGAAGTCCTAGAGAATCAATTACTTGCTCAACCACTTTCGAATCCTAATAATAAAATACCACAACAACCTGTGTACAACATGGAGGGGTAGAATCCTCAAACTTATGTAATAACTCCACTAGACCTAAATAATGTCCAATTAAGGTCTGGAAGAGTGTTACCAAGAAAACCCTGTTGTCATTCAAGAAACAAGATCCGATTTTCAAAAACACAAAAACCAATCAGAAGAAGGGGAGACATCTCTCCCTCAAAAAGAGAATAAGCAAACAAAATATGTTCCAATAAACACTCCCATCATAGAACAACCCTCAGTATCAATTACACCACCTTTCCTTTAACGGTTGAAAATTGATGGAGTAGAAAAACAAATTATCTTACCTGATTAAAATATGATGGTTTAATTGAGAAATGTATGTATTAAGTTTCCTTTATTACAAGCCATAAAAGAAATACCAATTTTTGCAAAAAAAATTTAAGGAACTAAGTACACAAAGATCAGGAAGAAAAAGAAAAGACATAACACTAATTCAGTTAGTTGGAAAAATTGTAGACATTATGATGGGAAAGATGACAATTCAAAAATATTTAGATCTAGGAAGCCCCATTGTAAAAATTCACATCAATGGAACTGAAATACCAAACACACTGATTGATCTAGGAGTAAACATAAACATAATGAGTAAACAAGTTATGGACACACTTAGGCTTCCTAACCTTCAATACACACCAACCTTATTGCAATTAACATATAGGTATGTGATTAAACCTGATGGTGTGTTGGAAGATTTTTGTGTATCCTTAGATTCTTGGTAATATCTCATCAATTTCATGGTCTTAATACCCAATAATAATTTAGGAGGACATCCATTAATTCTAGGAAGACCTTGGTTAGCTATAGTTGATTCTTTCATCATTTGTAGATTATGTGACATGTTTATCTCAGATAGAAATTATACAAATAAATTTAAATTATACCCTCCTTCAAGGACAACAATAGATACATAAACTGAAGAATGGATAGAAGATGAAGAAGATATACAACCTATTTTTACTACTGAACAAATAAGAAAGGAAGACCAAATTATAACTCTACTGGAAAATAATGAATCTCCCTCACATTATGATCATATTCGTGATGAGTATCTCTCATCTAAGCAGTTATCATTGCTCTCCATGGAAAATTTGGGAATTCCTCGATAAAAATATTTCCAGGGAAAACCTTGAATGCCAATAAAAACCTAGAATAATTGCAAAAGAATCAATTGATAGAAATTTTACAAAAACATTCTTTTGCTTTTGCACGGGAATACACTGAAATGAGAGGAATTGATTCTAAAATGTGCATACATCATATCTACATTGAACAGAATGCAAGACCGGTTAGACAACCTCAACAGAGAATGAACCCAAATTTAAAAGAAATTGTTAAGGAGGAGTTACAGAAATTGTTAAAATTGTTAAATGTAAGTTTCATCTATTCGATATCCGACAGTCAGTGGGTTCACCCCTAGTAATCATTCCTAAGAAAAATCGAAAATGGAGAGTATGCATCAATTACAGGGAACTAAATAATGCAACATTAAAAGGCCACTTTCCACTACCTTTTATAGATCAGGTCTTAGAGACATTAGCAGGAAAAAAAATATTTTTCCTTCTTGGATGGGTTCAGTCGATATAACCAGATTCAGGTAGCCCCTGAAGATCAAGATAAAACCACATTCACTTGTCCATGGGGAACTTATTCTTACCAAGTACTTCCCTTTGGATTATGCAATGCTCCAACAACATTCCAAAGAGCAGTCCTTATACTTTTCTCTGATCTTATTCACGATTGTGTGGAAGTGTACATGGATGATTTCATAGTTTATGGAGATTCTTTCAATGAAGCACTGGAAAATTTGGAAAAAGTATTAATAAGATGTAAAGAAACAAATCTCTCGTTAAGCCATGAAAAATGTTTCACGATGTTTAACGAAGGAATTGTTTTAGGTCATCATATTTTAGGAGATGGAATCAAGGTATACTCATCTAAAGTTGAAGTCATTTCTAAGTTATCAGTGCCAAGTTGTCAAAAAGATGTTAGAAGTTTTCTCGGTTTTTCTGGATATTATAGAATATTCATAGAAAGCTTCACAAAAATTGCATCCCCACTTTTTAAATTTCTCACCAAGGACTGTGAATTCAATTGGGATTCTGAATGTCAAGCTGCCTTTGAAACTTTGAAAAAGAGGATTTCTAAAGAACCTATCTTAAAAGGACCTAACTAGAAATTTCCTTTCCATATCTCAACGGATGCTTCATATTTAGCCTTTGGAGCTATGTTGGGACAAAAATATCTCACTCCTTATGCAATCTATTATACTAGTAAAAATTTAACTCATGCAGAGTTAAATTACACTGTAACTGAAAAGGAGTTTTTAGTTGTAGTTCATGCCATTAACAAATTCAGACATTACATAACTGGCTATGAAACTTTTGTTCACACAGACCATTCTGCCATTAGATATCTAATGAATAAACTAGTCACTAATAGGAGAATAACTAGATGGCTCTCATTGTTACAAGAATCTAACATAACCATTCTAGATATGCCAGGAAAGAAGAACACAATTGCCGAATTTTTATCTAGAATACAAAATGAAAATATTGATCAACCTGTAGAGGATAAATTTCCTAATGAATATCTTTTTCCAGTATCTACTAAATCACCTTGGTATGCAAATATTGCTAATATTTAGCTACAGGAAAATTTCCGTTTCATTTATCTCCTAGATAAAACAGAAGAATAGTCAACAATAGGACATCTTATTCATGGATGAATGAAGAGTTATACAATACATGACGAAACCTCATCATGAGAAGATGTGTTTGAGAGGACGAAAGACTAGAAATACTTAAAGCTTGCCACGATGAGCCATTTGGGGACATTTTTTTGATACAAGGACTACTTACACAATCTTGCTTTTAGGATATTATTGGCCTTCCATTTTCAGAGACACCAAAGAATATGTTAAAACATGTGCAATTTGTCAGAGAATGGGAAAACCCACTCTTTCAAATGAAATTCCACTGCAACCACAAGTACTCATCGAACCATTTGAGAAGTGGGCACTAGATTTTGTTGGACCCACCAGCCCACCTTCAAAGCAAAGGAAGTATATTATGGTATGTACTGATTATGTCACTAAATGGGTAGAAGCTAAAGCACTTCATTTTGCTACTGAAAATGCTATAGTTTCATTTCTTTTTGAGGATATTTTTACTTGTTTTGGTGTTCCAAGAGAAATTGTAACAGATCAAGGAACACATTTCACATCTAGATTAGTGCAGAAGTTTGTGGATCAATATAAAATCAAACATATGAAGTCCACTCCATACCATCCACAAGCCAATGGACAAGTTGAGTCCACAAATAAGGTGATTGAAGTAATCCTCACCAAGACTGTACATCTACACAGAAGGGACTGGGTGGAAAAACCTCCAGAAGCTTTATGGGCCTACATAACTACATGGAGAAATACTACAGGACATACTCCCTATGAACTTGTTTATGGGAAGCAAGTCTTACTTCTGATAGAAGTCTAGATCCAAACCTATAAGACAACAGTCCAGTTATATCTTGACTTATTAGAAGCACAGAAGAAAAGGATGAGACAACTAAATGAGCTTGATGAAATCAGACAAGAAGCCCTCCAAAGAACTAGCCTAGTTCAATAATAGAGAACTAGATGGAATCATAAGTACATTAAAGGAAGGAAATTTCATCCAAGAGATTGGGCATTACTCTTTGATTCAAAGTTCAATAATTTTCAAGGGAAATTCCAAACCCACTCGCTTGGACCTTAGGAAGTTGAAAGTGTTTTTGAAAATGGTGCAGTTAGAATCAGGACTATTGATGAAGAGAAAAATCATCTATTAGTAAATGGACATCGACTTATACTTTACCAAAAGCCATTCACAAAAGAAAAAATTGTTAAAATATTCCATGATAATTTAGAATTGAAGATGGTCAAGAAGAATTCTTCTTCTTTTCCACCTTAGAAATTTTACGCAGTCTTACTTTCTAATATATAAATAATAATAATAAGTAAAATTATATGTATAATATATACATAAAAAAATAAGAAGGTAAAAACATGAAAACCAACATGCTATTGGAAGGTTTATATAGAAAATTCAGAGTGAAAACCAATTTTTGTTGGCGCTTCAAATTTTCCTTTCAAAAAGGAAATAACAAAGTTCCTTTATTAAAGTTTTCTTCTCAGTTATGGAATCAATAACTTTCCCCAGCTCGGACAAGTTTCTGTAGCTAGGACAAGTCTCTACAGCATAATAAATTATTTTGAAGCCTACAGGGACACTTGGTGATTTGAATTAAAGGACAACTGACAAAGCAAAGTACTTGCAGGAGATGTCAGAACAACAAACAAGGTTAGCAAAGTGGATCACATGTATGTGCTACTTTAATTTAGCAATAGGGATTGATATATTGCATATATGACTAAGAAGACATAGTACTGCCGAAAACTAAAAACGAAATCATTACAATGTAAGGGTGATGGTAACCTAAAAAAACATCATAATCCACTACTTAAAAGTCATGTCATATCCTCATTCTGAATCTGCCAAAGTAATTACCGAATCATCATTTTAAATGTGCCCCAACAGTCCAATTCATTCCTATAACCCTTATTATAATCCACTTGTTCTTACACTCCTCTGAACTTTCATAGCCACTCCTTCCTTCTACCACTTATAAAAACCCTACCAACACCATTCTCTTGTCAAGGTAACCAGTATTTGAGGAAAAGCATTCTCCATAATGGGGATCATTATTCGAACCAAGCCAGTAGGGAAGAAATTCTTGGAGGAATACCCTGAGACCAAGGAGCTACTGCAAAAGAAACAATGGTTGCAGTTCATTGAAAAATCCAATGTTTTTCACAGGGAAGTGAAAAAGACATTTGCACGCTCATTTGATGGAACTAAAGCCGAAATAGGAGACACTAAGACGACCATAACGGAGTCCATGATCGTGGAAGCTACTGAATTACCAAGGAGCAGGGATAAATGGTTCAAGAACAGGGGAATTAATGGAGAATATTGGAAGGTCTTCCTGATAAATCCAAATATGGACACCACTATCTTCAAGAAAGGTATTCCCAACACAACCCTTAAGAGTAAATGCATAAATTTATTGCTTATACTTCAAAAATTTGTCACTTGTGAGGGTTGGTTTTGGTATATGTATTTTTACCATGTTAGGATGATGATGCATTTTCTTGAAGATCACCAGATGAATCTTCCTTATTTTCTCTTACATAGTCTCAAGAAAATGTCCACAAATGTTCAAAAGAGAATTCAATTTATAGAAAGTACCATGTACTGTCATGGCTTGATAAATATATTGGTTGAGTTCCATCTTCGGAGTATTGGGGGTAACTGGGAAAGTTTTTTGGTGAGGAACCATTTTGAAGAAAGATCCCCAGAACAAGACAACAACAGTGGACCCTCAGAGGAAGGAAGAGAAAAATAGAAGTAATGAAGGAGATGGAACCCCAGACTCACCCGAAATTATTAGAAGAAGAGTTGCCCATAGTAGATATTTTACAGAGAATGAAAAAGGGAAATCTTAGAAGGAAGGAATTTAGCAAAAGAGAAAAGGAAATGCCACAAACCAGGACCCTTCCTCAAGAAGAAAAATCAGAGACTAAAAGAAGGAAAGTACAAGGATTACAAACCTCATGACTAAGGAGGAGTACAAGGTTGAGCATAGTGCAACAGAAGATCTCGAAAGCTACCTAATAAATTGATCTCCAGGAAAATGAGCCAACTGAAAAAAATCCAACTGAAAACCATGAAATTTCCCCAAAAGGCTCACCAAAATCATCATCGAGAGTGTCACCACCACCTTGCAGCTCACCTCTAAGAAGTCCAGCGCATAGTCCGGGTGTTGACCCTATTCAACAGGAGATTTATGACTATATAGAGTCATTGGAAAGAAAAGAGACAACAACTAAATAAACAATTCAAAGTCCTGGAGAAGGGAGCAATCAGTTAAATGAGCCACAATAACCTTCAGCCTCAAACATTTTAAAGCAACAGATTTTTTAGTTAGAAACATTGAACATATATCTCAAGAATGAGAATCAAGTATTGAAGGCACAAAGTGAGATCCAAATTGAAAAAAGTGACAATCTCATCCTTTATTTGAGTTTGTGGTATAAAAAGAACAAAAAGCTGAAGAAGGATAACATGACAATGCAACGAGTGATTATCAACTTAAAATACAAAATTCTTATGAGAAAACCTAGGATGCCAGTAGCTACTAGAAAGAAGAAGAATGTGAAACTTGGAGGTGATTATCAGAAGGCACAAGTGACTGACAATGATGAAGTGTATGAGGACATACAAAACCTCCAGCATAGGGGAATGTAGAGTCCAAAGATTGTCTTACCTTGACATCCCTTTTTTCCTATATTTCCTCTCTTTTCCTATACTTATCACCTAAATAATGCAATAGACACAAGGTTTTGTTAAAGGTAAGAAATTACATTTCTTATTCATGTTTGTCTATATACCCTATTTTTTTGTTAAATAATGCATTTGGCTATGGAATTGGTCTGTTTCTATAGCTAATCCAATTTTCTGCAGCTGCCTCCATTGTTTGCAAGGTTCAGAAGCTCCAGCTCAGCAAAGAAAGATATGGATGGATAAGGAATGGTCCCCTAGTGGATTCCTTCCTATTTCCTCGAATAAATTCATCAAGATGATCGCAGGATGTCACGGTCAAACCCCAAAGTCAAATACAAGATTGTCGGCGGGATAGAATTCGAGTTTCAACAAAATCTTATCGATTTGATTTCGGAATAGAAAATCGAATGTTTGGTGATAAAGTTTAATTGAAATAAAGATATTTAGGCTTAAAATTCTCATACTGTTATGCCAAAGACTTATTATAAAAACTATGGCCGCACTATGTTTTGGGGGCACGCCGGATGATGTAATTTTTTAAAACAGTTTGTTAAGCTTCGTTTTGCAAGTAATAGACTTGGCTTTATGGTTGTATGCGGTGCGTTGATTGGATATTGTGGACTGATTCGTGGAGGGCCCCTACGACTAGTAACAGGTCTTTAACCGATTGCAATTACGATTTCTTTCATTACTTGAATACTCTGTTTTGTGTGAAGAAATGCAGTATGATGAGTTCGCCAGTGAATCGTTATATGCATGAGAAATTCCATTTACTTTATACGTAGTTTAACTGTACTATTTCATTTTCTTTTTAACTGGTACAATATGGTTATTTCATTTTCTATTTATCTAGTGTAGTCCAACTATGTTTACTTCATAACGTAGTTGTTGTTTAGAATGTCTTGTTTGGATGAAATTGAATAAGTAAAACCGTGAGAGCCTTCTCCTTAGCAATTGAATTCAGACAATATTCATTTATAGTTTAATATAATATATTTCTCTTGCACTTATTAAATTAGAGTTGTAGCATAAAACTTCAATACAAAAATCCGAAACAATCTAACACAAGTAAAATCTAGAATCACTCTCATATCATCCATGAACTGATTCAGTAGAGAATAACTCTTAAGAAATTAGCTGATAACTTTAGGGATTGATATATTAATATAAGTAACGACACCATCTCCATACTAATCTTAAGTTTAGATCCTAACAAGAACATAACGACGTAAGAAATAACTTCTAGCACATATAGTGCATCTGTGCCTCATCAGTATACCTACCCTGGTTGATAATTTATGATTGACAATTTAGAGACATTAAATTGGCCAAACAATTCTCCACGCAGTTTAGAGGAACTTGGTGAGACTGAATCAACAAGTACCCATGATAGCCATAGAGGACTTACGAGAGGAGATGTAGCATCGTGTGGTAGGAGTACCATGAGACTGGGTGCAGCTATTTCGGCGTATGGCCAATACCATTGTTTATTTTCTAGCTACTCATCCTGAGCTAGATATATAGATGATTAGATCTTTTCATGATTATACATGATGATGGGCATAAGCCCAAATTCTTTATGGCATTTTGTACCTATTTTTTGTATATTATTTTGGACACAAACACTCTCTCTATGTATAGACAATTTTATGATGATGATATATACAGATGATATTTTGATTATTTTTGATGTTTTTTAATTTGATGAATGATTTAAATGTCAATCCAATGCTTTATTATCCATATAATATGCTAAGGAATTTTCTGATCATGGAATGTGAACAAATGTGATGTAACCAAATGATCGTTGCAACAATCACACTCTCAAAAATTTGCGACACAAATAGGGATCTCGTACCCGATAAATGTTATTATGCTAAGATACCACCAGTTGTGAATCTAAATAAACTAATAATGAATCAATATCAAGAGATATTGCTTCAGATAGAAAATTAATAACCATAGTATATTCAACAATATTATTCAAAGCAAGACCGATACATACTCCTCTTGAAATCATCAACTTTCCTCATGGATAATAAATCACCCACATCGTGAAAGAAAGGTTCTGGGTATGCCTATTTTAGCCATTGACGAACCCTAAATATATTGAATCATCCATCAATACTTGCCAAAGCAAATCAAAAACATCGACATCACTAAAACTAATAGATAGATATGTACAAACATACAATATATACAAACAAGTAATTTCTCGGCCAAATCCTAAGAAAAGTAATTCTTAAGGTAGAGCACATTTCTAGGCTTTTCCAACTTGTGTCCTTCAAATTTAATCAATTCATATGATCCCTTTTTTAAAGCTCGCTTGACAAGAAATGGACCGTACCACATAGACTTAAACTTACCTACCCCCAAGGCATCTTTGTCTTGATCGTAGATGAGGTGAAGGTCACCTTCAGAAAAATTTCTAGGATGGACAACTTTATCATATTGAGTTTTTACCCTCTTTTTATGGGCTTCATTTATTGTGGCAGCATCTCTATGCTACTCATCAAGATGCTCCAAATGAATGAGGCACTCTTGGAGACTAGAAGTCTCTGGAAGAAGTTCAACAACTAGTTTAAGAGAAGGAATTTCACATTCAACAGGAAAGATAGATTCCAACCCATAAACTAGTTGAAAATTAGTAAAGCCAGTGGTAGCCTTAACTGACATTTGGTATGCCCAAAGTTTCGGATACAACATGATGTGCCAATTGGATCTAGCTTTGTTAATCATCCTTTGCAGGACTATTTTAAGGGATTTGTTCATGGCTTCAACCTACCTATTAGCCTAAGGATAATACAAAGACGAATACTCCTACCGGAAACCCAACTTGAGAGCCAATTCGAACATCTGTTTATTTTGGAAAAGACTGCCATGGTCAGTGACAATCTCTTTAGGGATACCAAACTAGGAAATAACTTGATTGAACAAAAACAAGGTCACTGTTTCATTGTCATTCTTAAAAGTAGGCATGGTGTCCGACCACTTCGTAAAGTAGTCTACGACCATAATGATATACTTGTGATTTCCTACCAAAGGTGGATTATAGGTAGTAAAATCAATGCCCCACTTCGTGAAAGGACCGACAGTGATAATAGGGAAAAGCAGAGCTGGATGTGCACGCATTTTCCGAGAATATACCTGACAAGGGTGGCAGCTTTTGACTGCCTCAATACAATCTTTGAAGGTCAAGGGCCAAAAATAGCCTGCTCACAAAAATTTTTGGGCTGTTACAAGCCTAGATAGATGAATGCCTCAAGTTCCACTGTGGAAATCATTAAGAACTGACTCAACTTATTCCAAGGTTAAACAATGCCTAAGGATTGAATTAATCCCGTGACGATACAATGTGTCACCTATAATAACATAATTCTTAGTGAGGTGACACAACTTTCTACACTCGTCCTTGGAAAAAGGAGGAAAAAAGATGGAAGTCTAGAGATATATAATGACATCCCCATACCAAGGATCTTGTGAGGAAATAAGAAATAAATTTTCATCATAAAAACTTTCCTCGTGTATAATTTCGTCCCTACAAGGAAGCTCTGATATCAACTCTGCAAATACTAAAGATTTCTTAGATTTAGCTGACATGAATTCATGATCAAATTCTTGCAAAATGAAAATCCATCTATTATATTTTCCATCAATCACTCACCTATTGAGAATAAACTGAAATGGATTGACGACTACTAAGACGAATCTTTTTCAAATTAGAATGTAATTTTGAAGCCGCTGGACAACATGGATGGTTGCCAAAACTAATTTCTCGATGGGAGAATAGTGCAGTTTAGGACCTACCAAGCCTTGGCTTAGATAGTATATTACATGCTCACAAAAGGCGTCATCTTCCTGAACTAGAACCATACCTACGGTTGATTCTGCTCCAGCGAGATACGAGAGGAAGTCTCTGCTATAATTAGGTGGATTCAACAATGGGGTAGAGGTTAATGTTTTTTTCAAAGCATCAGAATATTTTTGCACAAAATCATCCCATACAAACGGGACCTGTTTCATAAGCAAACGCATAAATCCTTTGTGATCTCAGCATAATTGGCTATAAATCTCCTCAGGAAATTTGCTTTTCCTTGGAGACTTTGAAGTTGACGTATGGAAGACGGGGGAGGAAACTGAAGTATTGCCTCAACCTTGAAGGGATCTACATGAATCCCCTTCATTGACAAGATGAACCCTAACAAACGATTGGATGTGACTACAAAAACACACTTATTCAGATTCAACCGGATTTCATAAAAACAACACCACTCAAAAATCAACCGAAGATGCTTAGGATGATCAATTCTCTTTCAAGAACGAGCACCTAAATCATCCATATATGATTTGATAATGTGCTGGATGTCGTGAAAAGCATAAGACATGGCCCACTGAAAAGTGGCTCCACCATTTTTTAGGCCAAAAGGGATCATTTTGTATGCAAACGTTCCCCAGGGACAAATAAAGGTTGTCTTGTGCTGATCTTTTGGATGGATAGTAATTTGATTATAACTAGAGAATCCGTCCATGAACAAAAAAATTGCATTACTCGCACATTCATCAATAATTTGATCATTAAACGGCATGGGGTAATTTTCTTTCAGATAAGACTTATATAGGTCCCTAAATTCAATGCATATTCAAATTGTTCCTTTCTTTTTTTCGACGAGGGCTGGGTTAGAGACCCACTTAGTTAAAGGAATGGGGTATATGAAACCTGCCTTTAGCAGCTTCTCAACTTCAGCTTTGATAACTGCTGCTTTTCTAGGATTAATCGATCAAAGTTTTTGATGAATAGGTTTAGCATTTTCATATGTCTTGATCTCATGTTGGACTATAGATGGATATATTCTAGGCATTTCCTCATAAGACCAAGCGAACACATCACGAAACTCTTTGAAGAGATTGGTATAAATTTTAATTTCTTCAGGGGAACAACCAACTCGAATGAAGACATTTTTAATTATGTTAGGATTCATAGAGATGTTCATTGGTATAGTTTGTGAGATAACAAACATGTTATCTTTGGCAGAACGATGTGCTAGGGCCAAAGGATTTAAAACTGTATGAACATCACTAGTAGATTGGACAAAATCGACTCAATTTCTTGCAAATTAGGGAGGATATATGAATGATGACGTAGGTCATCCCATGGTCTATTAACACCAATCATTGATTCTAGAATTAATTCCTTAGATGGTAACACAATATTTAAGAAATCCTGAGCCGAAGTTGAATCGAGGGTCCAGGCTAGAGCCACATCTCCATCTAACTCTTCTGGTGAGAAAGGATTAGGATGGGAGTCTATAGAGTTAACAATAGACTGATAGCAATTTCTGTTGCAGACATAGGACATGCCATTCCACCTACCTGCCCTACATCTAATGTGGTGGTAGATGAGGGTGAAGGACAAGGGTCTGAAAAATAATGAGTTCAAGAGAACTCTCTTCGAGAAGGTTCCTTGGAGAATGAAATAACATTGATTCTATCTGTAGAAGTAGGAACATCAAAAGTACCCATTAAGGAAGAGTACATTCCAACTCCTAGACTCAGAAGATGCGTGGGTGTCACCTGGAGAATAATCCATCTTATCAACTTTTACGATCCTCCCTTCATGAGGAAAACAAAGGATGTGAAATAATTATGATACTATGGCATCCATCTCATAAATCAAATTCCTTCCTAAAAGGAGGTTGTAATCCATATTTGCATCGACTATTTCTGCCTCAATATTTACCCCCTTTCCCCCAACATAGATGGGAAAGGCTGGAATAATCCCGTGCGGCCTATGAGAATATCCATCAAATGTCGTCAATAGAGTAGCTGAAGGAACAACTTGAGGCGATCAAATGGCCTTCCAACATGACATGGGCATCACACATGTGGAAGCTCCCTGATCTATAACAGTTCGAAAGATGTTGGTCTTTCAATATGTGGACTTTATATTGAAAGCCATATGATGCAGGAGTCTATTTTTTATGTTTGACATATCAAAAGCAAGCACAAGAGAATTTTTTGGATCTACTACTTTGATTACCGAGAGTAATGCACTCCTTTGAGTAGGCCACAACTGGATTACCTCTAATGCTAACATAGCACAAGGACTCTGAGCCAAATCTTCTATAATGGAGTAGTTCTGGGCTTCCCTAGCATTAGGGTTAATGGTCGAGCACTTTGTGGAGCCTTTCGGCATTCGAGGTATAGAATCAACAAAGGGCCTCTTAATATGGAGCGACTCTAAAGCATCGAAAGAAGACTTATCCTTAGATGATTTTGATCCACTGTAATCACGTGATCGCGTAGCGAAGTTTATATGTGAACTCATCATGTAGACATTTGATGAATGGTCCCCTTTGTGCCAACAAGTAATTGTTGCCCTTGGGGAAAAGGGTTAGTGAGGAAAACCTAGGAGCTAGAGGAACCCTGCTGCACTAATAAGTGCTGAGCATCTTGGATCTTAGGGCAGAGATGAGTAAAATGATCCCCATTACATAACTTGCATGGAAATTTTACTTTTTCCTTGGACTCCTTCCTGCCCCCTCCAGCATCATTGTTGGGTTTGTTTGCATTGCCCTTCCCATCTTGGCTATTTTTCCTACCTTGTCCTTTCTTCTTCCCATCAGATTGTTGGTTTCCTTTGGGGTTAGAAGCTTGGACGATGTTTATAGACGTCTCTTGGGAAGGTGTAGATACAAACGACGATGCCTGCATAGAAGAAGAAGTTTATAAAGATAACTGCTGCAATTGATTTAGGAGGTTAGTCGTGTTGGCAACAATTGATATGATTAACCCGTCAACATGTGGATGTGGCTTCGGTTTGGGTATATCCACCCTGGATCTAGGAGCGCCAGGTAGAATTGTTTGAAGAACCCCGGACTGAGAATATATCAATTCCAACTGCTGGGCTTTGAAAATAGCCTGCTCTTTGGTGAAAACACCTGAGAGAGACACATCCTTAGAGATATGAAGATGTAATGATTTAAGAAACCATCCACTAAGGAATTCTTGTGGAATATCAGCTTTACTGAGAGTCTTCCTTCTCCTCCATTCTTGGATATGATCCAAAATGTCAGTTGTCTAATCCTATTGGAAATTAGCCAGAAGCTTAGTTCTAGCATCATATCAGACAGAAAATTGAAAAAGGTTCAAAAATATAGTAGGCAAATTGCTGAAAGAAGTGAAGGTGTCCCCGCGAGTTCTATGTACCACTTATCCGCATTCCCAGTTAAGGTACGTTGAAATAATCTCAACCTGATTGAGTCATCTATCAGGGAGTTTGATGAACACCATAAATGAAAATTGGTTACGTGGTCACCTAGATCTTCACCGATTTTCCCTTCAAATTTAGGTATATGTGAGGGAAGTTTGGTTGGGATTGGAGGCCAAGCCGGGTTATACCTAATTGGAGCATTAGTCAATTTAGAAATATTTGGTAAGTTTAACATTGCCAGAAAAGGCATCCATAGAGGACCTTGAGGATTACACCCGATGTGGGCATAACTCCCAATGTTCTGAAAAGAATGGCCTGTATTTGTAAAGGCACCAGGTTTCCTAAAGTAACTCGTAGACCCATCTGAACCATAAGGAGATCCTTGTGGTCCATAAAAAACTAGAGTTTGACCAACTCCTGCCGAAAAACTTTCATAACTAGTAAATTTTCCCTAGGGAAGTGTTAAAAGGAGTAGAGAGCCCTTGGTAAGGGTTCCATGCATTAACATAAGGAGAAATTTTCTAGAAAGAGTTGACAGAAGAATATGACATATTCCCTTGTTGGCTAAAAAAATATTGATTCTCGACTCCTAATTCGATAACCATGGGGTTTGTCCAACCTTGAAACAGATTATAACTTTTACCTAAAGCGGAAAAAGGTATTGATCTCAAAGATGGGTTGGAGTGTGGTATATGATCACCCCTAAATGGGAAACCTTAAAAGGAAGTTGATCCACTTGCCATGGATGTGGAGGTAGCTGATGGAATACTTAACAGAACTGAAGGAATCGCGCTGGTTGACATTCCAAAAGGGGAAAATCCAATGCCAGAGGTAACAACTTGAGAACTTCCACTCGAAGATGGAATGGAAGTAGAACCAAATATAACAGCGTTAGGAGTAACAGAAGGTATAGAAAATGTTCCTGCTTCTTGTATGAATACCAGAGTTTGCATACTCGTAGCACTTGTCATGAATGCCATGCTTCCAGCAGTGGTCATCGAAGGAAAGGATTGATATAAATCTGAGCTTGAAGGCATGTTGGTCGGAGTCCCGACATAGAATAAAACGTCTGGATGATTAGGAGGAAGAGGAGAATTAGGAGTCAAAATAGACTCAGGTAGCTCCTCGACTTCAACAATGTCTTTTGACTGGAAGAGGACTTGAGAAAGAACTGGAGTGTTTCTCTCCAATTATCTACTTGTACCAGGTCTATCCTGTGAATTAATAACTCCAACTGTACTGCCACTAATTGAAAACCACTGGCAGAATTTCTCCTACGCCTCTAAGGAGAAGGCTCAAGACTCATAGGTGAAAGCCCTTGGAGTCTCCTAGACCAATGAGCCGGTCAATCAACCACTTTGAATTATTTTTAATAAATCTACTTAAAGACTCAAAAAATTTATAAAGCTAGGCCAACTAGGAGAAAAGAGAACTCTCTAAAAGTTCCCAAAGATACAGACAATTAAACTACTTTCAAGTATTTCCACTCCAGGTGATTAGGATCGGACACCAAAATACAATAAAGCAAAAATCAAATGCCTTCTGAAAATAGTCTGGGGTAATTATTCCCTAGGGCTACTAGTGAAGGTATCAAAAGCAGTTACCATGACCTCCAGACAACAGTCTTTACTGGTGCAAGCACCCAAGCTTTGAAGGGTACCGTCCAGAATTACTACTGAATTTGATGTAATGTTAGCCTTAGGTGCCATGGGATTCCCCTCCACAACCACCTATGCGATCCCTAAGAAAGGAAACTATGGATACCAACTCGTATCAAAATTTGGGCAGATCAGTTGTGAGGCAGGATCCAACAAGTAGGAGAGGGGGTATATATCTTCCTTTTCTTCACTTTCCCTCATGCTTAACTCCCAACCACATATCTTTCCTAGTCTTTCTAATGATATTAGAGTTCACTCTTTATTCAACTTCTAAGTTTTATAATTTGAGCGGCCTTGGAGAGTTAACTCTCCACTCACCTATTCCAAGGCCCTAATGAACCTAAACTTGTTGGTGTTTGATAATGACAACAATAAAGTTCTAGTTCATTTTATTAGATCACTTGATTTTCTATAGTTGTTATTTAAGTTAGGGGGAACTACGAGAGTGAAACTAATGTTGTTTTAGGACGCAAAAGAAACCAATAGAAAACTAACTATATGCATGCAGTTATTTTCTTTGATGAAGAGTGATTTGTACTTGGGTTCTATGAAAACCTATATGTAAGAAAAATATTTTCTTTTTCTTTTTTGAAACAATCCACACACACCCAAAATGTAAAAATACTAAGAATTCTTAAGATGCAAACTAACCTAATGCAAGTTAAAATAAATATGCAAGATCCTAAACAACACTCGTAAGGAAATGCGGTTCTTTATAGAGTAAATTAAGTCAACCTTGGTAATGAAGAGGGTAAAGATTAAAAACTAATCTCTCTCCAAGGCATATAGTACAAATTGCAAAAGAAACCAATTGCTTCACAACTACAAAACAAAAGAAACTGTAAACCAAAATCTTGGAAAAAGAAAAACAAAATAAATGTTTTTGTGTTTTTTCTTTTAAGGAAACAAAAGCAACTTTTTGAGGTCTCAAAAGAACTACTAAAATTCGAAAGATCAAGAAATAAACACGAGGAGTCTCTAAATCTTGTAAGTTATAAAACTCATTAATAAATGAAACTTGAAACAAGAGAGACTACAAACTTGCACAAACTGATCCTGAACAGTAGAAAAATACTCCTGAAAACTGACAAAATGTCTAGGAAGAAAAAAATTTCGAAGTTGCCAAAAAGGAATCTAAAAAAGCAAAAAGAAATTAAGCCAATCAAACAAGGAAAAGAAACCCAAGGCAACTTCAAATATGGGATGCAAACGTAATCGAAATCAATTTTTTGTTCTGGAAAACCAGAAGATCCAAGAACTTCAAATAGAAGTCTTGAATCCAGGACATAAATCACAAACTTTCTTAGGAAGCAATCCTAGGCCAACTAGGCTTTTCAGTGAGAAGGAGATTTTGAAAAAGAAAGCGTGTAGGAAAACTGAGTTCTCCAGACAATAGATGACCATACAACAACATAAATCACTAGGCAATAGACCTAACTGGGCAAAGAGATTTGAAAAAACAATTCAAAAAATTGTATACACGACTATGTACAGACACAGAAGCGTGCACACACGTTTTTAATACAAGAAACTCGCGTATATGCGAGTCTGATTGAGGAAACGTGCCATATACGCAAATGTAATCCAAGAAAACAATGTATACAAAGCTCAATTAGGAAAACAAAAATCAAGGTTTGATAAAAAATATCAAACTTGATAAATGGGAAACTATTGAATCAAACAAAATTGTAAAAGCAAGAAATCAAGAAAATGAACCCTGATTGAGAATAAACAGCCAAAACCAGGACTAACAAGAATGTTATCCCCAATGGAGTCACCAATTATATTTCAGGTGAGATCACTCTAGGGTCTTGGGTTGGAATCCCAACAGTGCGGATGTCAAACAACAACAAGAAATGTTCAAGCAATCAACCTAAATGCTTATTCTACTGAACTGTGCAAGAGTGTCCTTACCCGGAGATCCTACGTTTGGGTAGATCTCGTAGGGTGAAAACCCTCAGCTTCTCCTAATTTCTTGGAAACCTGAGTCCTTCTCCGAATCCAAGAGGAACTTTCCTCCGGATTTGTCCTTTCTCAGCCTCAACAATCTTCCTCCATCACCAATACAAGGATATCTCAAGAAATATGAAGGAAATCTCCAACAAGGAAACAAGGGTTTCCTGAAACTTTGGGGAGTGCAAGAGGCACATGGATTTTGTCAGACTTGATCAGGGATAATCTCACTATGGTATCAATATATCATATCTTCTCCCTTAAGGCCTTCCAATGGAGGTTTATTTATACTTCTCCAAATTAGTTTTTTCAGTTGGGAAACAATTGGGCCATGGGAAATATGAGGTGAGTAATAGGTAAAATCCCTAAAATTCACCCAAAATTAAGGAAATTTAATTTTTTTAAGTGTTTTAACATATGGACGTGGGTTGGGTATATGTTGACCCGCATGTGCACACTTTTATCACAAAGAAAAGTAGCGTATAGGGAATAAAACACTGCTTTTTATATTTTGGACCAAGTCTGGAAAGAAGGGTTTCCCTAGGCCATAGTTAGAGCATCTGATCTACCAAGAGATTTAAATGGTGCTATAACAATAGTCTTAGTCTAAAACATTAACATTCATCATTACATTTTCGACGAAGGGGCCTCCATATGTATCATGTCCAAATCCATTTGGAAGAAAGTGGGATCCCTTGAACTAAAGCCTTTTGACATTATGGTTAGAGAATACGATGGGAACCTTTCTACCCTCATTGGTTTATACCCTAGCATGTCAATCAAGTTGGTTGGAAAAACTATGTTAATAAACATCAAAGTACTAGACATCCAAGTTGATTACAACATCCTACTAGGATGAAGCTACATGTACGAGATGATCGCAGTCACCTCATCAGTGTTGAGAATAATGATGTTCCCCCACGATGGAAATATCATTACTATCGATTAACTCACATACTATGAGAAGGAAACCTTACCCACACTTGACAGTGTGCTACCCTTAGTCTCATGTTCCCATGAGATGATCACTACTTACACTAAGCTGAGCCCGGGCCAGTTTAAGCCATCAACACTCCTAGGGACATTCCCAGGAGACCCTCTGATGCTACAAGGTCTTTACCTAAACACCAGAGCACCAATGTGCATGATGACCTCATCAAGAACCACCCAAAATCTGGAACCAGTGCCAGACACCACATATTCAGCAACTATTGATTCCATGACCAAACCTCATTCTATTATGCAAACACCATTTTTGTGCCCCCCACCTGGATTTGTCTCACACTAAGTCATTATAACCCTTACATTACCATATATGGCTCTCGTGGTACCAGTATGGAATCTAGTCCCAATGGCCATGTTGACGGATCCAAGACATATTCTGGTATGTAGTATTTGTTTACCTCCATCTCAAGAAATCATTCGTAATCAAAATGTCTTGCACTGACACCAATTGGGGCTAGCAAGAAGGCCAAACAAAATGGTAAAAGAGGAGAACCCTCAAACTCCTCTAGGGCCCTACAAACTTGTGCAATATGCGAATAATTTGGGCACTCAACCCACATATGCCTCGAGTTATATGAGTTGAAAACCCTCATGCATGCCTCGAAAACATTAGTAACCTTAGCACCACCAAAAGGAGAAAAATACGTGCCTATACATAATAAATAATGTCGTACTAATCATGCATGCACTATATGCAAAAAACATGGACACTACACTCATCACCATGCTGATATCCCTCGATACGAAGAGACAATAAGCACGCACATTCAAGCCAACATTAATGAGCCAAAAGACCAACCAAAACTCAAGTAGATGGTGGATGAAAGAACATCTTCTACATTCAAGAAGACCCAACTTCACACTCTAAAAACTCTTCCCGCACCACATGAAGGTAGCATGAAAAATCAAACCCCTCCTCTGCATTACCATGTTCTTTATGTAATCACCCTACTCATCTAGTAAACCTCTTAACAGAACTACAGACATTTTACCAAAATCACCCAGTCACCCATGTTGCTCAGAGAAGCAAACCTAGACGCTAACACCATACATGCACTATCTTCCATGAAACCATCACAAGAGAAGGTGCTCCCACCTTCCCCTATTCCGTGAATCACTGAGTTTTGTACGTCAATTCATCAATGAAATCTTTTATCTACTAGAATAAAATACCAAGTCCACGAAACCCATCCCCCCACCAGAGGAAGAAGGACCCCTAGATGTGTTATGTGTGTTTGAGGAGAAATGGAAACTAACAACAAAGTAGGGCCCCCATCATTACATTTCCGATCACCATCACCAATCCAGATCAGCCCAAAAATGATTTTAAACCACTTGGAAAAGAAAATCATCCATCACATGTGCCATATGCGATAAAACCAACCATTTGGTAAATGAATACCACGAACTGAGTAATATCAATGACATCTTCTGCTTGTGGTCAAAATTCCACACTAGTATATCTCCAACCACGAGAAAATCACACGTTGTTATTGTCACATTTGTTCTCAATTCCACCACACAAGGAATCGATAGTACCTCCCATGGTTCTGCAAAACAAGAGCAGATCTAAGGCCAACCCATACAAGGAAACCATGTCACACCAATACCATGATCAATAGATGGATACTTCCACAAGATATTCCATCTAGTGATGTCAATAAGGCATCAAGATCCCATATTATGAGTAATACCACCTCCCATACAATTTACTCGGTTAGTTCTAGACCAATATGTGGAAGTTGTACCAAAACCTCTCATACCACTAAAGTGACCCCTATATCACACGTATTTTCGACACACAAATCCCTCCAGCATAATGATGCACACAAGAAGAGGGTCAAAGCCTCATTCGATCACAACATCACCGCTCAAACATATACCAAGGGGGAGTTATTCCTCTGCTACGGTGTTGCCCAAGAAATAGTTGGACCTGGAAGTTCAAAACCCTATGGAAGGGCCCATACATCATCAAACATTTCCTCCTCGAGGGGGCATAAATATTGTCATAACCCAATGGGATTGACTTGAAAAATCCCATCAATGGTCTCTACCTCAAACAATTCCCCCCATAAAATGCTAGAGTAGACATATATGTACCATGACTTATTCTTTTATGATGATCACCTCATCATGGATTCACTCTAAATATAATTTTCTCATCATGAGTCAACATATGGATCCTCCATAAGATCATCATCACGGGTTTTCTGATAGCGCATCTTGATGGTCACAAAACCTCACTACTACAGCCTAGGCCATATACTCCCCTAACCAGACACCTCGTCTCTTTAATGGAATTTGTATCGAATCATCCACCAACAATCAAGAAGAGTATGATGCCGCCATATACCTCTTGGATGATGCCCACCACCTAGGTATCCATCATCTGCATGTATTCCTTGTATTCCTTGATTCCTAGCATGTGGTTTCCATCGTCTTTGAGGTGCCATTACATAGAGTGCATTGGCAACTCCTTTATTTGCTAGATATGCTGCTTTAATTTCAGGAAGGGAAGGGAATCGATAAGTGGAATGCTCTGCTTCACAGATTTGGCATACCTCTATACTATATGCAGGACATTCCCTCAAGGCATGCTTCTTCCTGCATTTTGAACAAAACACGGCCATGGCTTTCTCCAGTTCCTCTTGCTTTTCCTGTTTCTTCTTAACCTGCAAAACATCCAATTGAGAAGATAATGTGCTAAGAATATCAGTTTTAAAATTTTCAAATAATTTACCCATTTTAGTTTTGGTTACTCCATCTCTAGCAACTGACTTGACAAACCTGGAAGGAGTATCTCTTGTTCCTTGTCCAACTTTAGAATTTCATCTTGAATATTGCCTACATATCTCACATACCTCATCATAGCCCAACTTTGATATGTCACCTCCTCCCATTACGTTCAAAATCTATAGAGATTCTAGTCTGATTACTCTAAGAAAATTTTTTCTTTTAGTATCCTTGCTCAGTTGATTCATTTTGGATCTTTGCATATTATACTGAAATCTTTGCACCAAGTCCTCAAGACTCTCCTCTTCCTTTTGAGTCATGACAGAAATATCTTCTGTGAGGTCCCTCATCTTGCAATAATATTAACATTTCCTTAATAATACCTTTTTCATTTCCTCCCAAGTTGTAATGGAGTTTGAAGCCAACCCCCTAAACCACCCGAGAGATACATCCTTCAATGTTGTAGGAAACAACTTCATCTTCTGAGCATTCACATTATAGTCATAGGTCCTGCATAACACATCGAACTTGAATAGAAAGCCATCAAGATCTTCAATGAGCACCCCATGAAAGTTAGGCAAGGCTGAAGGAGGAATATTCTTCATCTGAGTAGCTCCACTAGCATCCTTGATAGGGAATTCAAATGTGACCAGTTCTTCTTCCTTCTCATTGTATCCATCTATGTGACTAGTTCCTCTTCATGGGCCATTCTGGACCAAAAGGAAGTGGAGCCTTTGTAAACTACATATTTTGCAAAATCAATGGTTCTTGAATAGGATTGCCAAGGAACTACTTTTCAAGTTGACCACTGAGTAAAGGCATTGTTTTCCTTATGAGAGGAGCTTCAAAATGGGCAGAAACATAAGATTTTCTTGCGGAAGCTGCTACTGTAGAAGTAGGAATATGTTCTGGGATCTTTTTAGGACCGCAGACCTCTTATCCGAACTCTTCTTCTCTTGCTGCCTTATATCTTGCGGACTTCTTTTTCCTTGCCAGTGTATTAGTAAATGAAGTGGCACTCACACCACCACAAAATACATTTGTAGATGTTGGACCCAATCATCTACTATGCAAACAAATTCAAAATAATTTACTTACCAAACAATTAGTACACTACTTTGGCAAATTTCTGACCTCCTCTGGTGCGTGGGCTTTTCCCTTCGTCTTACTAGTTCAACTCTCCCAGTCCCGAAAATTCCAAACAATACATGTAATACAAAAACAACAGTTCAGTATTATCCCTTTAGCACCTCCCTGGCAACGGCACCAAAATGTTGAGTCAAATTATAGCCTTATAATTTTATTAACATAAATCATCAACCCAGGGTAGGTAAGCTTGTGAGATGCTACGCAAAATATACGCAAGATTAACACTATGAGTGCTGATTAATCTAACTAGTCAATCATACAAAACTAATGACTCTTTCCTACATCAATCACTTAGCAGAAAAGGCTATAGAATGGATCAAACATCCATATACAACTCTTAATATTGGCAATTATGATTAGGAAAAGATACATAAATCAACTTACAACAAACTTAGAAATTCACTCAACATCATAAATCAAATATTCATTAAATGAATTCCATACATTAATAGGAAACTAGTTCATTTAATCACTTGTAGCTGATATATCAAAAAGAGTGCATTGGTTGTAAAAACAAATTATTATTACATAACAGAAATAAAATGCATAAACACTAAACTACGGTAGTTGTGAGCAAAGGGGGCCCTCCCTTACTCCCAAACCCTTCAAATTAGAAAAGCTTGCTCACTGAAATAGACATAACATGTAATATTGTATTAATCTGAAAAAGATAGAGTCGAGTACAATCTGATATACAATATTTTGAAACCAACCCAGTAACCCCCTATCATATAAACTAGAACATAGTTTATACATGTACAAAAACCCATATATGGCTCGAAGCAAGGAAGACTACTAATCTAAGCCATCAACTAATAGTCCTGTTACAAAATATCATATTTAGTCATACTGGGTCTAATCCATGACTATACGCATGGATTCGACAAAATTCATTACATGGTTGTATCTTTCCTCCAAACGGACAACGAGAGAAGGTTTATGAATCTGGGCGGTATCATTGCCAGATCTAAAACGACCAATAGGAAAACATCCATATGTGATAGATTCCCTACAAAACCCATGTTCCCATTTGACTTAGATATTCATGGAACATAGCTAACCATTGATGTTGCTACAGGAAATCTGGGCAGTTACAAGAATTCCAGAGTGTTTGTAGGAAATAGGATCGCACAAATGTCTACAGGAAATGCAGGTCTGTTTTCAAATCAAAACAAATTTGCACAAGAACTCTAGATTAGTTGACATGGTAATTAAATAAAGAACAACTAGTTGTAAGGAATTCTTAAAGTTAAGGTAAAAGATGATTTTTCATGTTAATTTCCATACCTTTAGCCTACGACACCCTTTTGGAAAAAACATAAGTATTATAACCAAAATAGGCATAATAGGGGTTAAAAACAGCTCAAAATAGGAGAGGTAAAGTATGGAAAAGGGTGTCAAAATTTGCCAAAACCAAGCCCCAACATCTCCCCCACACCTAGCTTCTTGCATGTCCCTTATGCAAGAAAAAATGTTGCACCTTCCGCAAAAAGAAAAATAAAAAGGAAATCATTCCTTATCCTGAGCTGCAGCTACTGCAGCCAATTGATTTGCTACCTCTGCCAACTGGTCCAACTGGTTACCACTATATTCTGTAGGAATTTGACCCTTGTATAATTCATTCTTCTTTTTTTGATGATCGATCCTAGCCTTCTTCTTTTTCATAATTCAAGCCGCTTTTTAAACCCACTCCTCATGTTCTTTTGTATACGTAGGTTGTTCTCTTTCAGGGTCTTGTTTTCCTTTCTCAAGGCTCTCTCTGAAATGGTGAGTTAGGTGATGATTTCTTCCAATTCCTGTAGAGACCGTCTCTTCTAGGGGTTTACTTTCCCTTCTTGATGTCCTTGGAGGGATTGAGGGGATCCAAGGTCCTCCTCTGCTTGCTATTCCCTTATTGTGTTATTCCCACTTCTAAGTAGTGGGGAGTCCTGGAAGGACTTTGCTTCTTCATCGATGAACTCAGTTGAATCAATGTTCTATTTACCTTTGGGTGGGACATGGTGTTTCTCCTTCTTCTTATCTGGTGTCTTGGGCAACACTTCTGAATCCATAATATCCTTTATAGCCAGCTGAACAACCTGGCTTCTAGTAAATCTTTTCGCAGAGATGGAAGTGTCATTCTTCGAATTAGGCTATTTTCCCATAGTTTCCCCTATCACCACCACTTCTTTGTCCCTTTCGTCTTCCTTCATCTAGAGCCTAAGGTTATGTGGCTTCTTCTTCTTTGGTTTTTCTACAGGCTTCTTCTTGGTGGGATTTGGAGAGTCGAGGTCATTCCTTCCTTCCTTCTTTACCAGTGGCCCATGAGTCCGTGACTTCTTCTTCGATTTTTCCACTAGTTTTTTCTTCTATAGACTCTAAAGGGTCATATTTTTTCTCTTCCCCTTTTTCCTTTATATGTAGCCGACGTGTCTATGGATTTTTCTTCGGTTTTTCTGCTGGTGCTTCCTCCATGGAATCTGAGGAATCAAAATCCTCATTTTCTACAAATTAATTTTCGGCTAGGAATTAGAATCCCATGTCCACTTCTTGTCTTTTAGAACCTCCACTAGGATGATTTTCACCATCCCATGGTGATAGAGGTTTTCCTCTAAATTGGCCCCCCTCTCCTTGGTGGCTGTCGACATATTCATCAGAGACATTCTCAAGTAATATGGAAAATTTAACGGTGTTTCATGAAAATGGGCGAGCAGTCGAATGTGAAACAAGAATGAAATCCCAAAAAACCCTTCACACGTTATGTATTTCTACAGTAAAAACAATAAGTTATGATACTTATTTTTCAATAAATCCTGTGAAATTCCCTTATTCCAGTTGGGGTCTAAATGTTCTTTACGGAGGAAATACGCACACAATCCCTTGTTGAAACACTGGTTTTTAAACTAGCATTCTCCCAGCTGTCAAATTCCACATGCTCATGCTACCAAACCCTCGATAAACCTGAATTTGGCATCACCAACTTGAGCCTTATTGCCATTTAGGTTCAAGGCAGAAGACTTTGTTACTTCCGAGTTGTGGGCGCTAAATCGCTGGAAAAATTGTAGCCACCCTACTTTTTCCAATCTCAACTTACTACAAGGGTTGGCTTCCAACAACTCAGGCCCTTACGGCTCAAAGCAGATGGGGGAACATAATTTCGACATGTTGAAAAACTGGAAGACAAGGCGTATGCACTTCTTTGGAAATACCAGGTTTAAGCCTTGCAACAGACTCACGTGACAAGGGAGGGCTTATTATAGAAAGTTATCAAAAAGCACGGTATTTTTGAGAGACAGGTCATGATCATGATTATCATAATGATCCAACCTGTAGGAAGATATGGGGAGTACGTCTACTGGTCGTGTCAGAATCATGGCGATTGGGTGTGGAGCAGGAGTCATAATGCACCGGATTACGGCCACATTTTTTCGCAAGGGTGACCATAGCCGAAAAATCATACAAATGTTAAAAATTAAAGCGTTAATAACCCTTTACCTCAAGTGTCCTGTCGCCAGACGTACTTTACCTTTCTTACCTCCCAATGCATGCCTATGCTTGAGATGATAACCCACTTAATAGTTAAATCAGATATATGATTTCATAATTCATGACCTTGACTAGTAATTAAAATCTGTTAGTAATTTAAATAATTTAAGTTAATCCTTTGTCTATGGTTTTTGTTTTTCAAAAAATCAGGGTGTCGCTGTAGGAAATGCAATCGATACTGTTGAGCCTTCTACAGGAAATGGAACCGTGACTACGGAGCCTTCTATAAAATATTGAACCACGACTTTCAGAACTTCTACAGGAAATCAGACCATGACTTGCAGTGCTTCTGCAGGAAATCGAACCATTAATCAACACTTCTCCCTCGTTTGTGTACATTTCATTGCACATGAATAAAGGTGTTGATGTCAAATGTGTAATGAGCTCATTGGATTACCAACCATTGAGGTCATCTGTTAACCAATGCAAGGGCCATCACCTTTAATGAGAGCAAGGATCAAGGTACCTTGATGCATCCTATCGAGTGTGATTTAATGAGCTGTTGTCAAACCCCCCTGTAGGATCCAGCAGTCAAGGAGCCATAGTGATTCCCCATTGGTGCTGGCAAGATAGTCTGTCATTAGGGCATACAAGCTTCAAGGCATCATAAGGCTTTGATCTTGCACCCAGATAACTTGCTGATGTCGATGGGCCAAGATTGTTGGAAGGAGGGCCTTAAGAAATCCCACATCAGTCCAACATGAGCAATTCATATTTAACTAAAAACAAAATTTATTGAGCCCAAGGCAGTCCATGCTCGCCACATTTCAATTTTAGAGACTATGAAACACTTGGAAAAGAAGACTCCGAGGGGGCTCCTTTTACATAACTATTCCATTGGGCCTAGAAAAGGGAATAAAGCTATACCCAATAGACATTCCTCTCATGTTTTATCGAGAACGAGGAGGAAAAAAGTGAGCTTATTGTGTCAGCAAGAAATGAAGAAGAGATAGTGGAAGGAATGATTCCTTCTCTCACCATCTCAAGCTCTCTTTTCTTCACAATTTCTTCCACAAATTCCTCCTTGGATTGGGGTTTTTGATATAACTTGGGTCTGTGCCAATTCACCAAGAAGGTAACATTCCCATCATCAATGGTTTTAACCCGAACAGATCCATTATCAGAAACTTTCTCAATTTCATAGGGGGGCAGCCAATGTGTGTTAAATTTTCCTTTAAAGTTCTTAAATTTTGAATCATACAACAATGCCCAGTATCCCTCTTTAAACTGCTTCTTTTAATGTATCTTTCGTTCCATTTAGATCTTTGTTGCTAAATCAAGTCATTATGTTGAAAATAATCCTTCCTAATCTCATCCAAATCATTGAGCTGTAGGATTCTTTGCTGCTGAGGTTCATCAAGGTCTATACCCAAATCTGCTGCCATTTTAAAAGTTTTGATCTGAAATTCAATGCGCAATAAAACTTTATTTCCATACACCAATTCATATGGAGAAAAACGGTGGTATTTCTCCATGTGATCCTGTAGGACCACAATGCTTCACGAAGTCAGTCAGACCAATCCTTCTTATGTAATTTCATTGTTTTGGTAAGGATTGTCTCCAACACCTTATTTGTTGATTCCACCTTCCCATTAGCCTGTGTATGATAATGGTTGGATTTTTGAAGAGTAATTTGATATTTCTGCACAATTCCTTGCATAACATTTGACACAAACTGAGTACCTTAATCAATGAATATTTCCATAGGTACCCCAAATCTTACAATAATATCAGAAAGAAAAAGAAAAAAAGAGAAATATATATATCTACACACACACACACACACACACACACACACAGATATATATATATTTAAATCTACTATTGTTTTCTCTATTCCTCTAGGTATTTCACTTGCCTCCACCCACTTCATAACATAATTAGTAAAAACTTAAATATACTTCTTACCTTTGGACATAGGGTTGATGGGACCTACAAAATCAAGAGCCCACCTCTCAAAATGTTCTATGAGAACATGTGGTTGCAAAGGAATCTCATCTGATTGTACAGGACACCCCATTCTTTGGCAGCTGTCACACTTTTGGACATATTCTCTTTCATCTTTGAAAAGACTTGGCCAATGGTAACCTCAGAGAAGGATCTTGTAAGTTGTCCACTTGTTTGCAAAATGTCCTCCACACGGTTCATCGTGATAGGCTCTCAAAATGTCATAGATCTCATCTTCCCTGACACACATGTAGATAATCAAATCAGGTCCAGTGAAAAACAACATCTCTCCTAATCCAAGAGTAATCAACACTTTTCCTAATAATTCTCTTTTTCTGATTAGATGAAAAGTAAGGAGGTAACTTTCTTGTAGCAAGGTAATTGGCCATGTCTACAAATCAAGGTGTTTTAACAGAAATAACAAGCAAATGTTCATCAGGAAAGCTATCATTAACAGGAACATCCTCACCTGCATGGTTGAGTCTAGAGAAGAAATCAATTTCCTATTTTTCCTTTCCAGGCCTATCCAATATTGTGATGTCAAATTCCTGCAGCAACAAAAGCCACCTAGTAATCCTGCCATTAGTAACTGGATTATTCATGTGATATCGAATGATAGAGTGATTGATGTGTACAAAAAATTCATAGCCCATGATGTAGTGTCTAAACTTATTAATAGCATAAATCACAACAAGGAATTCTTTTTCAGTTACAGTGTAATTCAGTTTTGCAGGAGTTAAATTTTTACTAACATAATAAATAACATGGGTTACATGATTCTCCTTTATCCCAGCACTGCTCCTATCACTGAATCAGAGGCATCATTGGAAATATGAAAATGAAATTTCCAATTTGGGCCTCCCAAGACCAATGTTGAAGATATTGTTTCGTTGGGTGTATCAACTGCAGCTTGACACTCATCATCCCAATGAAATTCAACTTCTTTAGTCAATAATTTAGATAATGGAGAGGCTACCTTTGTAAAATTCTCAACAAAGCTTCTGATCCAAGTGGATGTTGGTGGCCACCCACCTATCCCACTTGGACCCCCACAACTGTCTCTTTCAGTTTTTCAGTTTCTGTAATTGTAGCACAATTTACTATTTTTAGCAGTTTTTCGGGTCCTGAACTTCCGAAGCCGTTTTGAGGACCTAAATGATGTTTTTTGGGAAATCTGTGAGCAACATGGGTCCATAGATCAATATTTCTCTTCCCAAAGTTGTAGTGCTCGGATAGATATTTCTAACGAGCTATTGTACGTGTCAAATGGAGATCAGGTGCCAAAGTTACAACCCCGAGAAGTTGATGTACCAGCTTACCCGAAACGGGGCCCACAATTTGGCGTTTCATCTCCTAGGGTTAGGTTGTTGGATTTTTATGGTTTCCCATTATTTCTCAATAATACACAGGCCTTCGAGCTTCATTGTAACACAGTTCAGAGGCATGTAACTGCCACATCGCTTCTCAGAGATAATCTACCATCGCCTTGGCTTGTTTATTTCCATTTCTGTTTGTAAGCATATTTCAGTGTTTTACATTAATGAAATGAAGTATTATTTCTGCTGCATCTCTGTGTTTATGGTTATCTCTGTAATTTTTTGTGTTCCTATTTAAATCTTGATCAGTGGTATCAGAGCGGTCTACTTTTTCTCTGTTTTTCTTTGCATGTCCCCAATGAGGACAAGATATAAGGAGTTAGGGCTTGAACTGGTAGAATCTTTGTAAGACCAGCCTTACGAATCTCAACGACCTCCCATGGAGGATGAAAAGAAAGATGAGGGGGAAGGAGATCTTATCAAAATATTGCTTGAAGAGGCCCTCGAGCGACAAAGGAACACGATGATGGATAGTTTTGCCAGATCCTTCAGCGTTTACCCAGAGGCGACACATCGGCTTCCAACAACTACTCTGGAAATGCTACACCCTTTAAGGTACAAGTTAATTTTGAAATCCCCATCTTTGACGGTCAAATAGACGCAGATGCCGTAGATAAATGGTTAAATCTTCTAAAAGGGTATTTTTCTGTTCATGATTTTTCCAGTCGGGAAAATATTATTTTCACTCTTCTCAAAGTAGCCCCCCACATCAAGGACTGGTGGGAAACCTATTGTGAGGAGAAGGATGAAAATACGGGCTCACTATTTTCAGCCGCATCCACTTGGAATTCATTCTGGGATGCCATCAAGGAGCAGTATTACCTTGTCAAAAGCTATGAGGACAAATACATAAAGTGGACCACACTGCGCCAAGGATGGGACCAAGATGTGCCGGAGTTCACAAACATTTTTGATACCCTTCGCACACAATTGGGTATCAAGGATTTTGAGTTGCATTTGGTACTCAAATACTACGGCTGCCTACACAGGTACATCCAAGAAGAGATGGAGTTCCTGAACATTTCCTCGCTCGGCACGACGTACCGATACATTGTCAAAATAAAGCAGAAGTTCAAACAGAAGAAGCAAGACTTTGGATCTGCAAATCCGAAGACCAAAGGACAAAGCTAAGGCGGGGTGACCCAAGACAACCCGTTGAAGCTGCAAGACAAGAATAACACCATGAAGTCGAAGAAGGACATAAGAAAGTGGTGTGAGTTCCATAAGAGCCCTACTTAGAACACAAGTGAGTTTCAGACTAAGCAGTCACTGGTGGCCGAGTTGAAGGCTTCAAAATCAGATGAACGTTCCGACCTTGAGTCAGAACGCAACAAAGGGAATGGAAAAGGGATGTAGATCATTGATGCAGATCCACTGTTACCATTGCCAAGGTCCACAATAATGAGCCCAAAGATCCAGAGGAGGGGCAACACCTTTTCCACTCACAGATCTGGGTGAAGGGTTCGCTGTTGGAATTCATTGTTGACAGTGGGAGGCAAAGAACTTTATTTCAGCGGACATCGTGAAGCGATTGGGCCTACCGAATACACCACACCCGCAACCGTACAGTATCGGGTGGCTTCATGAAGGACAAGATCTCTGAGTCCACCAACAATGTTGCCTTCCCTACAACATCAAGCCCTTCATAAACGAGGAATTTTGTGATGTTGCACTGCTTGATGATTGTGATGTCTTATTAGTCCAACCATACTTATGGAGGTGACATGCTGTGTATGAGTCAAGGCCTTGAACTGTTATTATTTCTTTGGCTAATTCATTATATAGGATAATGGAGGTAGCCCCACCTACTGCCACTTCTTTGAGCACTGCTAAGAAATGCAGCAAGCTCATCTACCAGACTAGGAAATTCATTTTATGTCTGGTTCACTCCCAAAGTAAGGGGAATATTGTCACCACATCCATGACCCCCGCAAAGGGTTCCTCCACATAGTAGCAATAGTAGAGGGATACGGTCATGAAAGAACATAGAAACAACTTCTCCTCACCCACAGGGGCACCACACAAGTTTCAGGTGGGCGACAAAGTTTGGTTACATATGCAGAAAGAATGTCTTACAAGAGCCCATAAGAATCTCATACCACTTCGACATGGTCCTTAAAACATTACTAAGGCTGTGGGAAACAATGCTTTAGAGCCCAACATTCCTCCATTCCTTCACCTACACCAAGTGTTCAATGTGTATTGCCCTCGACCATGCTTCCCACCATTACTGGAAACATACGAGATTATAGAACAACTCACTAGGGACTAAGTTCAGCAGATGGTGGAAGTCAACGCCATGGGGACCATTGCTTACTAAAGGGGGAGGAATGATCCAATGGATGTTGGTGGCCACCCACCTATCCCACTTAGACCCCCCACAACTGTCTCTTTTCATTTTTTTAGTTTCCGTAATTGTAGCGCAATTTACTATTTTTAACAGTTTTTCGGGTCCTGAACTTCCAGAGCCGTTTTGAGGCCCTAAATGATGTTTTTTGGGAAATTTGGGAGCAACATGGGTCCATGGTTCAATGTTTCTCTTGCCAAAGTTGTATTTCTCGGATAGATCTTTCTAATGAGCTATTGTACACATCAAGCGGAGACTAGGTGCCGAAGTGGATGTACCAACTTACCCAAAACGGGGCCCACAATTTGGTGTTTCATCTCCTAGGGTTAGGTTTTTAGATGTTTGGAATTTTACATTGTTTCTCAACAATAAATAGGCCTTCGAGCCTCATTGTAACACAGTTCAGAGGCATGTAGCCACCACATCTCTTCTTAGAGATAGCTACCATCACCCTAGCTGGTTTATTTCCATTTATGTTTGTAAGCATATTTCAATATTTTACATTAATGAAATGAAGTATTATTTCCACTGCATCTCTATGTTTATGGTTCTCTTTGTAATTTGTTGCATTCCTGTTTAAATCCGGATCACCTTCTATAGTAGCCTGCATGTCCAAGGAAACTTCGGACTCCCTTCTGATTGGTTGGTGGGGGCAGCTTTGTAATGCCTTCAATATTTGCCGAATCACCTTTAATTCCTGCAACATAAACATGATGACCCGAAAACAATACCTTCATTTATAATCATAAAACATTTTTCATTACTTAATGAGAGATTAGTTTCTCTACATCTCTACGAAACTTTCTCAAGAGTATGTAAAGCTTCTTCAAAAGTATCACCCATGACTGTAAAGTCATCCATATAAACCTCAACACAATCATGCAAAAGATCAAAGAAAATACCAAGGACCGCCCCTTGGAATGTCGTTGGTGTGTTGCATAGACCAAATGATAATAATCTATATGCATAGGTGCCCCAGTAACATGTGAATGTAGTCTCTCCCTAGTCTTCTGGAGCTATCCAAATTTGATTGTACCCACTGAACCCATCTAGGAAGGAAAAATATTTTTTCCCTGCTAAAGTGTCCAACAATTGGTCTATAGAAGGCAAGGGAAGGTGATCTTTCACTTGCCTTGTTTAGTTCCCTGTAATCCACTCACACTCGCCATTTAGCATTCTTCTTGGGGAAAACAAACAATAGAGTTACCCACTGGCTATTCGAGATAGGATAAATGAACCATACATTTAACAACTTTTGCAATTCATCTTTCACAATTTCCCTTAAAGCAGGGTTCATCCTCCTTTGTGGCTATCTCATAGGCCTGGATTTCTCTTCTATATAAATATGATGAATTCATGTGTCTGGGTGAATGCCTCTCATATTTGTGTATTCCCAAGCAAAAGTGTCTAAAGATTTTTTCAATGCTTGAATTAACTGTTTTTCCTGTTCAGGGGTTAAGGCATAATTAATATTCAAAGGTTTTTTTAGGAAACAATTTCAACTACCTTACTCCCCCATTCAGTCATGGAATATGCAGGAAATGCAAATAATAAGTCTGAATGTAGTTCAGCTGCTGTACTATGCTCATGAAAATCCCACAGATTAGTAATGAAATCTAAATTATGACTAGACTGCCCTTCTTCTTGCTGCAAAAAATCAAGATTAGAAATACAACAATTTATCAAATTTTCTTTTGAATATTCTTTAAGGCTTATGGCTTGGGAGATTGTAAAAAATGGTCAGGTACATTCTGAATCATGCTCTTTTTCTTCAACCCAAAGTGTTTTTTTTGTTTTTTTTTTTTTTTTTTTTTTTTTTTTTTTTTTTTTTTTTTTTTTTTTTTTTTTAAGAGAGGTTGAGTAGGGGGATACAAATTACTGTGCTTTATTTCAGTCCCATGAGAGATGGTCATGTTTCTAGACCTACACCATATGTAAGCATCTATTGTGTCTAACCACAGCCTCCCCAAGATCAACGAATGCCCTCCTAAGTTAGTTTTGGCTTGAAGAACATAAAAATCTATAGGATACTTCCAGGAATCCAATGAGATGATAATGTCTTCTAATATTCCCTTTGGTTTTAACTTAGACCTGTCTGCTAGCTCTAACATGGTAGGAGTAGGCAATAAGTCAAAGGTTCCTATTCTAGATAAGGTATCCATAGTCATCACATTAATGGCTGCACCCAAATCAATTAAAGTGTTTTTTATAGGTTGTCCATTGATAAAGGTGGTAACCATGGGGATTCGAAGGTCTGCATATTTTTCAGTAACAAATCTAGTAGACATTAAACTTGCAAGCTTTCCACCTACTTGAATTGTAGAGATATCTCTCTTTCGTCTTCCTGGTCTCTTGGTACATAGCTCCCTAATTTTTTTGGCATATATTGGGATATATTTAATTTCTTGCAGCAACAGGATCCTAATGCATACATTTCTCAGTTCAGAAACAAGATCAAACTTGAGCTATTTTAGTTTCATTTCCAACCTCTCTGGAAAAGGAGGCTAGATTGTATGGGATGTGGAAGATTCTTGTGGCCTTGAAGTAGGTTATTTTGTTGGCTCAGGTGTGGACTTTAAGCATTTCTAAAGTATCTTCCTCTACAATCTCTTCAATTCTTCTAGGCTGAGTCACCACTTTCCCTTACCTAAGTTGGATTTCCTGCAATGACACAAGAAATTCCTATAACATAGGAACATAAATAACTTGCAACGACTGTGGTGCAATACAATAGGTAGGAAGGGTGGGATAAGTGACCTATCCAATGTTGTGAGTGGATTGGATGGTTTTATTATTGGGGTTAGACACTCGCTGGGTAGGAAGTTGCATAGGACGAGGTTGATTTGGTGGAGCAGGCAATTGAAGTTGCTGCTGTTGAGGTTGAATAATTTTTTGCTGTGTGGGATGCGGTGGATAAAAGTTTTGAGGAGGAAAATTCTAAGTGGTAGGGTAAGAAACATTCCCCTGCTAAGGCTATTGTGGAGGCCAAGGCTACCAAGGCATTGGAATATTCCACATCTGATTTTGAGTATAAGGAACTTGATTATGCAACTGAGACATACCTACAGCACGTGGTTTCCATGGTCTTTGAGGTGCCATTGCATTGAGTGCCTTGACAACTCCTTGATCTGATAGATATGCTGCTTTAATTTCAAGAAGTGAAGGGCATTGATAAGTGGAATGCTTTGCTCCATAGATTTGGCATACCTCTATACTATCTTCAGGACATTCCCTCAAGGTATGCTTCTTCCTGAATTTTAAATAGAACACAGCCAGGGCTTTCTCCAGTTCCTCCTATTTTTCATGTTTCTTCTTAACTTGCAAAACATCCAATTGAGAAGATAATGTGCTAAGAATATCAGTTTTAAAATTTTCAAATAAATTACCCATTTCAGCTTTGGTTACTCCAGCTAGCAACTGACTTAACAAGCCTGGAAGAAGTATCTCTTGTTCCTCCTCCAACTTTAGAATTTCCTCTTGAATGTCGCCTACATATCTCAGATACCTCATCATAGCCCAACTTTGATATGTCACCTTCTCTCATTAAGTTCAAAATCTCCCAAGATTCTGGTCTGATTGCTCTGAGGAAAATTGTTCTTTTCGTATCCTTGCTCAGTTGATTCATTTTGGATCTCTGCAAATTATACTAAAATCTCTCCACCAAGTCCTCAAGACTCTCCCCTTCCTTCTGATTCATGCTAAAAATATCTTCTCTAAGGTCCCTAGTCTTGCAATAATCTTGATATTTCCTTAAGAATACCTTTTTCATTTCCTCCCAAGTTGTAATGGAGTTTGAAGCCAACCCCATTAACCACCTGAGAGCTGCATCCTTCAATGTTGCAGGAAACAACTTCAGCTTCTGAGCATTGGAAGAATAGTCATAGCTCATGCATAACACATCAAACTTGAATACAAAGGCATCAAGATCTTCACTGGGCACCCCACGAAAGTTAGGCAAGGCTGAAGGAGGAATATTCTTCATTTGAGTAGCTCCACTAGCCTCCTTGATAGGGAATTTGAATGTGACTAGTTCTTCCTCCTTCTCATCGTATCCATCTGTGTGACTATTCCCCTCTTCATGGGCCATTCTGGACCAAAAGGAAGTGGGGCCTTTGCAAGCTATAGATTCTATGAAACCAATGGTTTGAAATTCAGGTTCTTGAACAGGATTGCCAAGGAATTCCTTTTCAAGTTGACCACTGAGTAAAGATGTTGTTTTCCTTGTGAAAGGAGATTCAAAATGGGCAGCAACAAAGGATTTTCCTGCAAAATATGCTACTGCAGAAGAAGGAATATGTTCTGGGCTCTTTTCAGGATCACAGATCTCCTGTTCAGACTCTTCTTCTCTTGCTACCTTATATCTTATAGACTTCTTTTTCCTTTCTAGTGTATTAGTAAATGAAGTGGTGCTCACACCAGCACAAAAGACACTTGTAGACGTTGGACCCAATCATCTACTATGCAAACAACTTCAAAACAAATTACTTACCAAACAATCAGGACACGAGTTTGGAAAATTTCTGACCTCCTCTGGTGCATGGGCTTTGCCCTTTGTCTTCCACTTCGACTCCCCCAGTCCTAAAAAATCCAAACAATGCATGTAATAAAAAAAAAAACACTTCAGTATTATCCCTTTAGCACCTCCCTGGCAACGATGCCAAAATGTTGAGTCAAATTATAGACTTATAATTTGTTTAACATAAATCATCAACCCAGGGCAGGTAAGCTTGTGAGATGTTGCGCAAAATATATGTAGGCCTAACATCGTGAGTGCTGATTAATTGAACTAGTCAATAATACAAAACTAATGATCTTGCATCAATCACTTAGTAGCAAAGACTATAGAGTGGATCAAACATCCCTCTACAGCTCTTAAGATTGTTGATGATGATTAGGAAAAGATATAGAAATCAACTTACAACAAACTCATAAATTCACTCAACATTATAAATCAAATATTCATTAAATGAATTCCACACATTAACAGGAAACTAGTTCATTTAATCAATTGTTGTTGTTATATCAGAAAGAGTGCATTAGATGTAAAAACAAATTATTATTACATAACAGAAATAAAATGCATAAACACTAAACTATGGGAGTTGTGAGCAAAGGGGGCCCTCCCTTACTTACAACCCCTTCAAATTAGAAGAGCTTGCTCACTAAAATAGACAAAACATGTAAATATTATATTAATATGAAAAAGATATAGTCGAGTACAATTTGATATACAGTGTTTGGAAACCAACCCAGTGACCCCCTATCATATAAACTAGAACAAAATTTATACACTTACAAAATCCCATATATGGCTCAAAGCAAATAAGGCTACTAATCTAACCCATCGGTTAACAGTCCTGTTACAAAATATCATATTTAGCCATACTGGGTCTACTCCATGACTGAAAGCATCGATTAGATGAAATTTGTTACATGGTTTTATCTTTCCTCCAAACGGCCAATGAGGGAAGGCTTATGAATCTAGGTGGTATCGTTGGCAGATCTAAAATGACCAATAGGACAACATCCATATGTGATAGATTCCCCACAAAACCCTTGTTCCCATTTGATGTAGGTATTCACGGAACATAGCTAATTGCCGATGTTGCTTCAGGAAATCTGGGTAGTTATAGGAAATGTGTGGCTGCAGGAGTTCTAGCGTGTTTGCACGAAATAGGATCACACAACTGTCTGCAGAAAATGCGGGCCTATTTTCGAATCAAAACAAATATGCACAAGAACTCTAGATTAGTTGGCATGGTAATTAAATAAAGAACAACTAGTTGTAAGGAATACTTAAAGTTAAGGTAAAAGATGCTTTTTCATGTTAATTTACATACCTTTAGGCTATGACACGCTTTTAGCAAAAACATAAGTATTATAACTGAAATAGGCATAATAGCGGTTAAAGATAGTTCAAATGGGAGAGGTAAAGTATGGAAAAGGTGTCAAAATTGGGCAAAACCAAGCCCTAACACATCCAAGTGGCCCTGCATCTGCAAGTAAACAAGTATGGTATCAACTTGATCATAAATAAAACATTATAACGATACATACAACCATATATATTTATACAAATGGAGAAATTAAAATATACATGCTGGTCCCCGAGAATCACCCTGAGGAAGTCCCATATCCAAATCTCCCTGGAAATCCACACTATGGTAGGGAAACTCTAGAATCAACTGAGGATTGGAGTTAAACTAATCCTCTACAGTGGCATTCCAGTGACATGCCACCTCATCACCCCTAGCTCTCTGCATTGCAGCTCCCCAACAACGTATACGTGGGTCCCTGGTAGGCCCTGTGGGCACTACTAAAATAGGACGAATCATAACTACCTGCTCATACATAATGTTGCAAAGTACACTCCCACATTAGAAACTCTTGAGTTCACCACGCTGCACCTTCGTAAGCTAAGACAACATACACTGATGCATCAATCAAGCCCAATCAAATAAGTGCCCTACTTGTAGCTGTTGAGGAACCACTATATGGGGCCCTGATGCTTTGTTGGGGGATGTTAATCGCACCACCCTCACAATCATAGTGAGCACCGCTCACTTGAAAAGGTCCAACAAAATTGTTATCTTAATAAAATCCTCCTCATAAGGGTCATTCCCACAATAAGAAGCACCCCTACCTCTGCCCATTGACGAATATCCATGTGCCAAGCTGGAAGTAGATAAGGTAGCACCTCCACATGGGGCAGCAAACTAGTAAAAAAATAAACATCGGTATGAATTGATATCGGTAAATCCATAAGATGAATGACCATAACTTGCAGATTTACATTCCAACATTTGATAAAAAAGAGCAGGAACCTGTCCTGTGAGCTTGAAAGGGGGTTCTAAAGGAACTTTAGAAGACCCCACTGCACCAATGACTGGCTAGTTGTTGGATCCTGTGCCACATCTTCACACAGTCACTCCCAATCTATTTCCCTCAAAATCATCCTCCCAGCTAGTATACCATGTGTCAATCATATTACCCGTAGGATATCCAAAAAAGAGAAAAAACAAGAGAAAACCCATTTTTTCTCTCTTAGCCATGCACATATGAAACTGATAGATGTGATGTCATGCACCTGGTTTCCCAACAGATGCGTGGAGACGTGTCTATTAGGTCCCTAGGCCGCTGTGTCAAAAGTGCCAAAGACCGCACGCATGTTTTTGAAACAGATGCACGGTCCACAAGTCTGTATCTCACACAGTTGTGTGGCCATCACACATTACACTAGCCAAGTCGATGACCCCCATAGGGTTTTTCCACGTCATTTACCCTTTGAGACATGCAAAATATGCCTCTAAGTATGAGTATTGCACAGAGTTGCCACGCAAAACCCTTAATTTTGCATGGTCACTCCAAAAGATTCGCCTACGTGGCCAAGAAAAATCTACTTTAAAAGCTCATACAGGGGACCACTATACATCCCATCTACCCTAAAACTACCAAATTGACAAAGATTAAGGTACATGTTCTTACCTATCTCTCCCTGCGTGCATCCCTAGTGCTCTAGTTGGCCACAATGATAAGAAAATCTCCAAGAAATTGCTCTCACATCCACCACCCAACATTGTAAATGAAGTGATATTTGGCCACCTTAGCCCTATATATCACCCTTTCCACCATATTTTGGAGTCCATTATAGAATCTTGGGATATCCATTGAAAAAACTGGAAGAGACGTAAGGATTAGTACCACACCATATTCATAATGGAACTCTCCATTCCTGTAAATACAAAAATTCATTTTGGGGCCTTTCACACACTTAGAAATTCATGTCAGGTACTCCTCTCGTTCTTTAATTCATAGAAATTCAGTTAGTCATAGACTATATGTATGTTTTAAATAGATGTTTCCACTTGGGGAATTCATTATGTCCATTGCAGGAACATCGCACACAATCCTCTTCGACCAACACCTCGACAAGAAAATAATAGAGCAGGTATCATTCTCTACTTAGCATGATAGGCTTCCTCCTAAGTTTTTCATCTAATAACATCATTTCTCCTATGTACCATAATTTCCCTCATCTTGACCATGTTTATCACCATCTCGCCTTCATATATGATAAACATCTGTGCCAGTTGATAGAACCCCCCCCCCCAACTCATGGCTCACTTTGTCGTTGTAGACCCCTGTTCACTAACAGGAGCATTGACCAATTACTCGAGCCTGAGAACCACCCCACTTACATGCCTTGAAGCTCAGCCTCATTATGCTACACTCATCACACATGCACACCATTTCCTGGGCCATCTTTGGTACTTTACGATGGATCAAGAAGGATGCACCTCCATGTCCTACATTTGGCCTATCATCCCTGTTATACTGGAATAGTGTCCACACGGATGCTGCTATTCCCACTAAGATGGGTGGCTATCTTAGAAACAAACAATCAAAGTCTACTGTTGATTCCTTTTATGAAAATAGATGAAAGGAGAACCAAGAGGGCCAACCTTAGTCTTGCGCTCGATTCCCTCTCCTTCTTGATAGAGTTTTGCTGCTCGCTCTTTGTCTACTCAGCTTCAAAAGGGACTTGTAGAATCACAGCAACATACTACTATGCAAGAAACAAGGATCTAAATTC